>CAJVPI010001589.1:0-11305 GCA_910592345.1 Paraglomus brasilianum
CAGGCACTATTAGACAACTTTATACAAAATAATAAATAGTGAATTTGATAAAATTAAGGAAACCAAATCTGGTGGTTTTGGAACAGTCTATACTGAAAATACAAAGGCATCAGAAAAGTAAATACAAGAATATGTTGTCTCAAATGTCAGAATTTTTTGAGCAAGTTAAGCCTTCTTTGTGCATCAGCATCCCCTTGTCAGCTGCTTTCTGATACAGCTCAACTGCTTTTTGGATATTCTTTTCCACTCTGATAGCAAATGCCAAGATTATATTGTGTTCTTGGCATATCCATGTTCAGCTGCTTTCTGAAACAGCTCAACCACCTTTTGGATATCCTTTTCCACTCCTGTCCCATTCTTATAGCAAATAGCAAGATTATATTGTGCTGCAGCATATCCTTGTTCAGCTGCTTTCTGATACAGCTCAACTGCTTTTTGGATATTCTTTTCCACTCCTGTCCCATTCTGATAGCAAGTACCAAGATTATTCTGTGCTGCAGCACATCCTTGTTCAGCTGCTTTCTGAAACAGCTCCACTGCTTTTTGAATATTCTTTTCCACTTCTGCTCCATTTTTATAGCAATTACCAAGATTATTCTGTGCTGCAGCATATCCTTGTTCAGCTGCTTTTTGATACAACTCAACTGCTTTTTGGATATTCTTTTTCACTCCTTTCCCATGATACTCATAGCAATGACCAAGATTAAATTGTGCTGGGGCATAACCTTGTTCAGCTGCTTTCTGAAACAGCTCAAATGCTTTTTGGATATTCCTTCCCACTCCTGTCCCATCCTTATAGCAAATAGCAAGACTATTCTGTGCATCAGCATCCCCTTGTTCAGCTGCTTTCTGAAACAGCTCAACTGCTTTTTGGATATTCTTTTCCACTTCTGTCCCATTCTGATAGCAAGCACCAAGATTATTCTGTGCTGCAGCACATCCTTGTTCAGCTGCTTTCTGAAACAGCTCAACTGCTTTTTGAATATTCTTTTCCACTCCTGCCCCATTTTTATAGCAAATACCAAGACAATATTGTGCATCAGCATAACCTTGTTCAGCTGCTTTCTGAAACAGCTCAACTGCTTTTTGAATATTCTTTTCCACTCCTGCCCCATTTTCATAGCAAATACCAAGACTACATTGTGCTCTGACATATCCTTGTTCAGCTGCTTTATGATACAGCTTAACTGTTTTATATTTATAGATGTTCTTTTCCACTCCTGTCCCTTCCTCATAGTAAACACCAAGATTATGTTGTGCTCTGGCATATTTTTGTTTATCTGCTTTCTTATACAGCTCAACTGCTTTTTGGATATCCTTTTTCACTCCCATCCCCTGCTCATAACAAACACCAAGACTACATTGTGCTGCAGCATAGCCTGTCTTTGCTGATTGCTGATACCATTGAACAGCTTGCCCAAAATCTGTTTCTGTTTCTATTCCATGTGCATAGAAGAATCCAATCAGCCAAAAGCATTGTCCACAATCAGTGTGACTTTTTAGTGTAGTCAATGGACTTTTGTGTTTGTCATTATTTTGTATTAGCCAATTTTTGGTGTAATAAGCTATTTGTTCCTGAGATTTACCCTTAAGCAATAATTTGTCATACAATGCTGACATCTCATTAGAAAGAAAGTGATCTTTAATCTTGTTATTTGGGTTAGAATCACATTTTGGTAACTGCCTCAGTTTTCCCATTATATTTAATAATCTATGGTAGCATTCTTCACTAGCTGGTCGTTTTTCCGAATCTTCATCCCAACATTCTGTATATAAGTTTTTATACTCCTCTGGTGTGCCTGGAACTACATCATGACGACCACCATTCACTCTGTAAAGCTGGATGTCTGATATGCTGTTGAATTCACTACATGGATATTCTCTACTAGATATCTCCCATAAAAGAACCCCAAGGCTAAAAATATCAGATTCTTTATCTCGTATACTTTCATTGTCATTAAAGCATCTAGGGTCAAGGTATGCTTGAGTTCCTTGGTGATTTGAGGAAGTCTTTCGTAGTAATACTTTTTCAGATATCCCAAAATCCGTGATTTTAGCCGTTTTTCCATGAATTAATACATTGTTCGAAGACTTGTGATAACATAAGAAAACATATTAATATATCACAATTACAATCTACATTAAATCAAAATCAAGATCGTATTAATGATTTATACGCTTACCAAATCTTTATGCAAGATTCCTACTTTGTGAATATATCCCAATCCGTTAACGATATCCAAACCCAGTTGACAGTTGGCAGGCCAATCTAGCTCGATAGCTGGCGTCGATAAGTATTTCCGTAATGACCCATTGTCGGCATAATCAAAGACCATCAAGTAGCTTCCTCCGATATCTATTGAAAAGTTGAAAAGTATTATTTTATGCATGCCTATTTTCCTAACACATTGAATCTTTTCACCGTTATTTACCTTTGCTAATGCCAAGGAATCGAATAATGTTGGGATGGTCATCTACTCTACGATGAATCTTGAGCTAGAAATCATAAAACGAAAACATATAAGAACCACAGTTTCATAGACCAAGCAGCAGTTCCGTCATGCATGATTACAAACCTCGTTTACAAAATCTTTGAAGAACTCGCCTTCGCCCGAATTTACGATCAACTTGTAAGCAACAGTGATGCCTGATTCTTTTGCTGTTGCTTTGAAAACTACACCAAATCCACCACTGCCTATGCATTGGCTGTTGACAAACTCATCATAAGGATAAAATCGAATGTAGCCATGTTCAACACTATTATCTAACCATTCCTTGTCAGGGTTGTTAGAGACAATTGATGTCATCGTTGTTATTACTGTTGACTTGGAGTTCTGTTCATTCTTTCACGTTATACGTCTTGAGTGATATTGACTGTGTCACATACATTAGTAACAATGCACAGCCCAGTATTATGCAGGGGCAATAAACAAACGTAAGGGAGAAAAAAAGCAGTGCATGTGTGTTAAAAAAATTTTTTGTACCTTGTTGGCGCAAACGATGCGATGTCGAGCGTGTGCATCTTTATTGGTAAAAGTTATAACATAATAATTAGTCATAAATTACATAGGTGTATCGTATAACTAACTTTAAATGCATCTTCTAATATGCTAATTAGCAGTCATTTACAACGAATTGTCGTGTCCTTTTTTCCAGCACGCACGTCAATGACAAGATGATCTGTAAATGTCATAGCAAAGACGATTTCTTTGTTTTGTAATTTCAGCACAAAGAACTTTAACGTAAGTTATTTGTAACAAAGCTAATAGTCTAACAAGTACAATAATATATTACAATGTCCAGCTATCTTTAGTTTTTTTTTTGCAATTCACTCGCCGTCTGTGAGAAATGGATTAACAATATTAAAAGTAAGTTTAACCGATATAAATCAATATAAATAAATTATTGATGTTGCAACAGGGATTATTATTCCATATTAGGTGTCTTAATAAGGATTGCAAAGTTTTCCGTTGGTCAGAATATAGTGTGTTACCATTTTTCGTAATGTAATGATAATTCATAGTATTAAATTTACAGTATAGTACACCTCAATAAATATTTCTTCTCAAATGACTAAAGTTATTATTTATTGTATGCTTCTTTCTTATGGCGATAACGGAGTCTGAAATATTGTTATCGGGAATTTGCACAACGTCTTGTCCAGTAGCGAATAGTAGCAACGTTAGTTATGTATTGTAAATGCGAAACGATTTATAGGGCGGAAGATTTATTCTATTTGCTAAATAACTTTTGTAATAATGCCTATAGAACTACCGTTGATATATTCCTTAACTTGGTGAGATACATTACTCGCACACCAGATGGAAGTAGCGCGAGCAACAAAACAAGAGCGAGCGCATGAAAATCGAGCATATAAATGAACTCAGTTTGGTTTTTTTATAGTAATGACATTTCCGCAGAGGAACTATTGCCATTAGTAGATGACGAATTTCATTGGTTTAAAGATCGACGGACGGTGAATATGTCGAAACATTTAACTTTTGACGACCAGATTTCTTCTATTTTGTGTATGTTTCGTGCAACCATTACGTTCGAGCTTAGCTGATCGATTGTAATTAAAATTTTTTTAACTGGTTAGTATGTAGTTAACATGCTGGCATAGCCCACTTGGTGGGTTGTACACAGTATAAGATTTCTGCAAAGATCAACACAAAAATTACGATAAACGGTTAATGCAAGCATCAGGAGAGAATCAGTAGTATGCACAGGTGATATCATTACACGACATGACATGCAACAAAGAACAGTCGAAACTCAGCCTTAATCGACAGAGTCAATTGTAGGGTATTATTAAATTAAAATTTGAAATACTAAAAATAATAAATGTCAGCATTATTAGTTTGTTTTAACTCAAACACTTTGGTGATAAAGTAAAAGCGACATAATGATAAGATAATGTGTGACATTCCGTCCGTCTGTATTTGCCAAAATATCACTCATCGTTACAAATGAAGTGAGATTACATGATGCTTTTTCAATTAATCATTTTGGATGCAATAATACGTTAGTGGCTTTACATATCAGATAGTGTTATGTAATGGAGAAAGATAAAACTTTAATTGATTACTTTTTTTATACATCAATAATAAATATGTTTACAGTATATTTTAACTATTATTTATTGTAGTTATTTATTATAGCCATAGGCATTGAAAGAAAGAAAAGTTTCTAACGCAAAAAGTAACGTAAGCAGAAAAATAAATAAAGTCAAATTAATTAATAATTGTCTACTTAGTCAAAAATCTTATACTGTAAATATGGAGGCGAAAGAAAAAAGCAACTGTTGTAATTTGAAAACGTAGTAGAGCGTTTATACGTATATTGTTAAAAGAGATGCAGTATGCTGTATATGCATGTATAAAACATAGTCATCATATTCCTCATTCAGAGTAGTAGAAACGATACGAATTAATAGTGATAAAGATGTCTCTTGGCTTCTGATAAGGGATACTATTGTTTGACGCTGGTACAGTCTGTAGACTGAGTGCTTTCCAAACAATCGTGTGTAAAGTTTGTTTTCTGCAACAGCGTGCCGTCTTGGTTGCGTTCCCAGAATGCCTTCTCCATTCGACAATCTATTTGCTTCTTCAACAGTACTGCTTAATTACTACCTTTTAGTCTTTTATTGCGATATTCTGCGAGTTGTTTATATCTTTAACTTCAAATTATCGAGCAAAGATTCTTTATCGGCTTGCTTGCTGGGAAGAACTCCAAGAGCTACGATATACATTTTATTCTCCTTTCGCAAGGATAAATGAGCAACTAGTATATAATTATATCTTTGGAGATTATTCGAAGATCTGCATGTATAAAAAAATTGCATTATGACGTGGTTAAGCGTCATGCTTTGAGATCAACCTTTTGTTTCAAAAGAAAAAAATTCTACTTCATGTACTTGATTGTGTATACAGTCAAACAATCTTAACCATATACTAATACGTGTTGGAAAATCGCGACGTATACATTTTCAAACTTTATTCTTGAACCATTGACCATGCTTGCAGCAGACACAGTACCATACATTACTAAAATGAGTATTTCTGTTTCTTCTTTATCAAAATTCTTCTAACGTTTTCAACAACGGTATAATAACTAGTAATTAAAGCGTAAACCGTACTTTTGCTGCTCATATTATTAAAAATGTTAAATCTATCTTTTTCTGAACAGCTTACGACGATTACAATCAACTTTATGTAAAATACAAACGATATTCAATCTGATCAGAGCGAGCGAACCAATTTTAAATACTCAAAGCAACATAAAAATATACAATTCGGCATAATAACATCTATTTAACATACTTCATACAACAAATAGATCATTTGTTACTGTTATTGCCAATTTTCACGACACTTGGTATTTTCGATTGTAGCATTTGCTAAATATATTTGATTGGCGGCGTTCTAGTAAATAAGAGAAGGATTTGCATTTCTTCCCACCCACACTTAATTCTTGCCGTTATTGCTCCGAAGGGTAGTTCATCACGTGGTATTAGTCACACTACTCAAAAAAGCTTGTTGACGAATTATGCAACAACAAACATGTGCCAAGTCAGTCTGATAATGAAAATGAAAACATCCGGTTTTATTTTTTTAATGACATGTAGAGGTTATGGATTTGTTTTCAGTGCCAAAATAAAGACGCTGGGATAGAACCGTAGCATACGAACTTTTGCATTCACACAATGAATATAAAACTATCGAAACCCCGCCAAGGAGGTTCGTAATTCTAATGACAACTTGTATTCGGATATTATTGTTTCACTTAAACTACTCAAACGATACTTTTAGTCTAAATTTATCGTTGCTCTTACTAGTATATTTGACCTGTTTTTTTTACACTAAATGGACAGTCGTCTTCTTTTTCATGGGTGTACAACTCACTTGCTTTCAGATTTACATTTTTTTATGTTATCCTCTTGCGCTGCTTGTTCTCGATGCAATTGTACCAGTAACCATAGCCAGTAGTTGCGTAAATGCAATAGCAAAGACAAAGAATAAAGATGGATAACGATATTTACTATTATTGCCATAGATATAATTTTTACTACACTAAAACTTCCACCCGCCCTGCTATTTTGCTTCAAAAAAATCGAGAGTCTATGTCAAGCATATAATTAAAACGTGGTAATACACGTAAAATAGAATACATATTTAATAGTGGAAGAAGTTTTTGTTTTAAAGTTATAGAATTAGGAAAAATGGATCTAGACTCGATGGCAAGTTTTTTGAAACATATTATTCGCTATTCTGTATATTATCGATAGTATTGTAAATCAAGAATTGTTATTGCTTCTGAGAAGCAAGACTATTATTATGATGGAAGAAAAATAACTTTATTATTATTAATGTATATCAATATACACTAATACAAGATTAATTTAATTGTTAGTAACCTTTTAGTCGCTACCACTACCCACATGATAATTATTTAACTTATACATGTCAATGTTATTAGAGCTAACTGTCGAAGATGACGTAATAATGGTTCGTCATGGATATTCGTGGTTGTTTCTTCGATTGGCGTTTCAATAGATTTTGACTTTTTGTTGAGAGCAAATCTACGAGTTGGTGAGCTGAGATCAACTTTGTTTTCTCCATCTTCTATCCATATTGGAGCATCTCTCCTTAATCTCTCCATCCTGGTTCCTGATTGAGAGATGAATTCGAAATGGTAAAGCTCACAATATACCGTATTTCACCGACATGTATACTCCCCGTGGCTAACCCCTCAGCAATTTCGAACGCCGAATTTTGATTTATACCCGGGTATAAGTTATGGTATTCCTCGGCATATATACCCCCCTGTGACTTGTACCCTCTTTTAATTTGCCAATAAGAAACAGCAATTAAATTTAACATCATAAAATGCACAAACTTTATTTACTAATGATAAGCGTAGCTTCCATGATTGGTCCCAAATAGGTAATTTGAATTACTCACTACAGTTTTTATCAATACGTTAATTCTCGAAAATTTTGGAATTTATCTGCAGTCAATAGAATTTTAGAAACGAAATCGAGATATGTACCCACTATCTGTACGATGTATCCCGGGTATGCAAATGATCAAGGGAATACCCCGGGTACACATGCCGGTGAAATACGGTAGTTGGTTTTCGCTTACTTCTAATTTACCTGTTAACCATTAACATGGATCCTTTTCTTGCAGATGAGCTTCTCCCTGTCAGTCTCCGTATATTTTTGTTATGCGAACATGAAATGCTCTGTCAAACCATTTAGTTCGGCCTCTATTTTTCCTACGAATTGTTTGGTCGTGACGTTGAACGTCCAGTAATCTTGCAATTTGAGTTGTTCGTTTAGGAAACTCATGTACATTGCGTAGGTGGTATTGCGTGGAAGGGATTTATCATCGTAGCATGTTGGTTGACATCTATATGTCGACACCTGAGTATCCTCATTGTATTAGCAAATGAATTTATACGAATGACGCAAATACTTTTTACTTGCCTCACATACGTCATCCTTCGTGATGGTATTCTGGAACGCATACTGGGTATAACATAGTTGACTAAAATAAGTAAGTATGCGTTCGCAAGACAGACATTGACACAACACGATTCGTAAAAGACGTAAAATTTTATTGTATAATTATAGTAATATAGTTGACTAAAAGCAAGTAAACTTGGCAAATGGGTTGCTGAGCACGTTCTCGAAGTCTTGAATATTACCAATAATCGCTATCCATATTAAGTTCAAAAAGCGACAAGCAAATCACATTATATATGATTAACAAGCTAGCGGTCAAGTGAAGTGTCATATGGCTTTAATTCTATCCGTTTATTTTCAGAAAAGTACAATTCTTCTATTGGTGTGCGGATGCGAATACATGGCTCGGCACATCATTGTGGAAATATGCTTTGGATGACTGAATACGTTAGGATAAATTTTCTATAATATGGTATTACGGAGGACATTGTATTTTTTTTTTAAACTTGAACAAAATTGGTTTAATATTAAGCATAAGTGCTTTTATCAACTGTTAATTCCATTTTAAAACCAATGGTGCGACAGGAAATTGTCAGTCCCAACCTGATTAGTTCTAAATACGGATGGATCGTGATCTGCCAGATATCAAGAATTTGTTTAGCGGTAAATACCGTCTTGTATAACGTCACGTAGGTAAGTATATACTGTGCGAAATGAATATATTACTGTATTACAGTATTAACAGCAAAACCATTCCATTGATCCGAACACCTCATTCTTGGGGGTCATACCCCCACCCCAAAAAATGTTGAGTTTTGTGGGTCTACCCATTATTAAAGAGCGAAAATTTTCGTTTTGGCGATCATATTTATCCAAAGTTCATGTGATACAAATTTATTATTTTGTTAAGGCCTTGATAAATGGGCCAGATTTAAGATAAATTTTACCAGAAAAGGCTGTTTCAAATTTCTGCTCACTGTACTAAATTGGCTAAACTTTGAACAGTTATATCTCAAGCCACATGTAGCATTTGTCAATGTTCTAAACATAATTTGTTGGCATTATCAAGAAGAACAAAATGGCGTTCTTAAATTTTGAATTATTAATACAGTAATGCTTGTATTATTGTTTGAAATGCATCGATTTTTGTTTGATGTACAGAAAATATTTTCAGCGTAAACATTTAGGCACTGGGGTTTTTGGACAAACACGATTGTTCATGGGCGGGTAGGATCGGTAAGTTTGCATGTGGCTTTGGCATTAGTAATAGATTTACGGCGGTAAATGGTTTTTGATTTGACGGATTGATTCTTATCTGTATCACGACGCAAGTCATACTGTCTCAACAATATGATCGCAGTTACAGTCACCAGGTGATTGTAAGGTAGTGTGTCTACTATATTTACTGTATAGTTTCAAAAATAAGACATCCCTTAACAATAAGGGGTGTGTCAGTCACATGGTCACATGCATATAGAAACTTTTAGAAGAATTGTTTATTTTCGGAGGCGAATTTAAAGTACCAGCGACTCGATCTTGTGATACCAGTGACTATTATTACGGGTATTGTTAGGTCAAAATGGCTAACTCATTATTTATTCCCAATCATTGTTGAATTGATTCTTGTAATGATCGTATTGTTCACTCAATAGCTAACTCAGAAATACCGGAAATACGTTATAGACATCAATGATGTCAGGTACCTATTACACCATCAATCATCAACTGTCATCGTATTTAAACGAATAACTTTCTCTCTTTCATTTCTCATCACTTTTTCATAAACCACTTCAAAATGTCCTTCAGAAACGCTAGCCGTCGCTTTCTTTCCACGGCCATAAACGGCAACAACGGAAGTAACAGAAACAGTGAGTAATGTACTGTATCTTTTTTTAGTATTGTAGAAAACCAAAACAAGCGATATTACATTTCAGATATCATGGTCCACTGGAACTGGAAGAAGTATGCAGGCATTGCAGTAGTTATGGGGGGGTCGGTCTGGACGGGTGCTAGATACACCGTCGAGATGGTAGATGCTCGAATCAACGTATTGAAGACTCAAATCGAAAAGGTGGAGAAGGTGGTAGAAGCTAAAATCGAAAAGGTGGAGACTCAAATCGAGAAGGTGGAGAAGGTGGTAGAGGCTCGAATCAAGGCGGTAGAGGATCGAATCAACGGGGTAGAGAATAGGCTTGAGGGGAGAATGGAGAGAATTGAAATGAGGGTAGATGAGATGAGTACGAAGATTGATGAGATGAGGGGGGTTTTACAAACAATAGCAGCGCAACGCGCAAGGTAATAATTCAGGTTTATTTCCTTCTTAGTTGATGTGAGATAAAAAAAAACTAATCCAAGATTTACCGTGGGAAAAAAAGTGGGAAAAAAAGAAGAGATATGCCACGAGAACAGTAAAAGTTCTCCGATTTCTCCAAAAAAACCCCCAATAAGAATATGCCAAACGTTATGAAGTCTATGAAGAGATTTTAGAGAAGGACAAGTCGTTTAAGGCAACCCTAAAAATCACAGTATTCCGACGACGTTGAAATTGTCAGAGAGGAGAAAACAGCCATTGCGGATATTATTGGCGAAGCTGTAATTTGTATCGTCAAAATCAAAAGCGATTGAGCAAAGGATCTTGTTGGATATTTCACGACGACGATGTCTGTATTTTTGACGCCACTTCTAAAGAAGTTGCTAGAGCGAATGTATTTGCAAGAACAACAAATTCCATCTGGGTAGAAGTCTACTTTGTCTCAGTTTGTGACGAAATATCTTAATTAGCTAGAAAATATCTAAATATACTTTGCAAAAATATTTTAAGCCTGTCACAATCCGCTTTACCATCACTATCCGAATTGGTTCGCAAGGTATAAAGGCGAGGTTTAATGTTGTTATGTGTTATTATATTATTTGCATCTATAGCTTCATAAGAATAACTTAAGTTTTATTATTACAAATACTTTCTATGGACAATAACTATAAATTATTAAGCCAATAAAGCTACTAAGACTTCATAATATTGACTAAATGATTATTACTTTTATTGGTTTCACTATAACTTATTAACGCTGTCATACGCATACCAATGAGATTCAGCAAAGTAGGCGTCACGTGCGCATAACAATCAAAATGTTGGGAATTAAATGTATCATTTAATTTATCATAAACGAATTTCCGCATCTGTACATTAAATAACTGTATTTTAATACAGCAAATCTGTATAAAATACAGACTTTTGACGACTCAGGCGCACCATATTTGCGTAACTTCATTCGGCAAAGGGAGTAACTTGATTAGGCATTTGTACAATCTTCAAGGAGATATTGTTAAAAACAT
>CAJVPI010001590.1:0-11299 GCA_910592345.1 Paraglomus brasilianum
AGATTTTAGAAAAAATTTTTCTTAAAAAATTTATTTGCAATAATCTGAGGTATCTATCTTTTTGCACCGGACCATATCGTGTTACAAAATTATCGGACAAAATTTCAGGGGTTACCTGATCGAGTGCATACATTTTCTTATTCCGTATTGCTACTTGGCATTTTCGTAGTGTCCGACTACTGCTTCTGTTACGAAAAGTGTCTTCAGTTACTACCTTGAAATCGCTGCGGGAATAACGGAATTAGACTTCAACTGGTTGTGGTTGTTAGTTCTAATTATAGCAAATAATGGCAGCTTCCAAAGAGTCACCGGGTGGTGTAGTTGTTGCAAGGGTATGTGTGTGTGTTGTGTGGAATGTGTTGGTGAATGCATTGAATTGGCGCTGTTTTGGCTTTCAAGTCGGCTGGTGTCTTTAACGCACAGCATACATGTGCTAACAAATTTCCGTGTTATTCCAGCTTAATGGGGCTTGGGTTCCTCAGGTGCATACACTGTTTGCATTTGGTGAGCAATCAACGTCATATCTGTATCAAAGGAATGATTAAATCTAGATTCGCGCGATTGCTTATATGATTGAGTTTATTGATAGTGGCATTCTTTTCTGCGCTCGTTGTTGCATGTTGGACGGATTATCGTGCAATTGTGAAGAACCAATATTGGGGATATCCGCAGGTATTCGGGAAACCCAGCTATTCATTCTTTTTATATTTTGTTTACGTTTTATGTACAGTTTGATTTCTTTTCGTAGGAATGGTTTCCGAGTGTCAGTGCCACGACTGGTGATCGATATCCTGCCCGTCCAATATTTCAGATATTCATGGCAATTAATTCCGGTAGGCATAACAACATTTGATATATATATATATAAGCAACGTTGTCGTACTTACTTTTTTTTTCCTTTTTCTTGTAGGCCCTCGTTTCCTGTTACTATATCTATTTTACTTGCATTCTAGTAGTAATTCGAATGGTGTGTTTCCAAAAGTTCATGCGGTAGTTGGACTGCTGCGTACCTTATCCTGTGGTGGATGGGTATATATAACTTCATCCGAAGATCACGGCACTCACGACATTGCCATGGTATCATATCTCGTGCTTACCATACCGTGGATGTTGGGCGCATTAGCATTGTCACAAAACCCGAAAACGGGAAAGTGGAGGAAAATAGTTGCATGCGTGTTCTTTGGATCACTGTTTCCGATGGCCCACCAGTTTTATCAACACAAGGCCAACCAAATTGCTGGGGGTAAGTGATAACTACTTTTGACAATAAATACGAAAAGCACGCATATTATACATATGCGATGCTGAGAATATTCGCGTTTTGAATATGTATTCAAATTTTTGTGCTCACTCACTAACCCACTCTGCCTCTTTTCTTGGCAACTGTTTTTTAACTCTTTATCTATATAGCTTACACAAAATATGCATTATTTGAATGGGGGCTGATAATCTACGACGTCATATTCGACGCAATTAGTTTATATGATTTCAATACGCTTGAGTTAGCTGTAATTGATGTCAATCGCCAGTCTAGGTATGGATATGTATAATTTCATTGCAATAAAAAACAACACTTCTTCAACTTTCTTATAAAATGGCTCTCATAAATTACGTATTCTTTAGCAGAAAAGTTGTTGCAACCTCATCCATTGCCGAAAAGGCAACGTAAGTAAAAGAACGGGACGTATTGTAGCTGAATATCAACCAAGATTCAAGACATGATTGATAACTATTTCGAATAGGGACGGCAAAACAAACATTGAAGCCTTGTTGAAAGTTGGAGATTTGAATAATCTAAGAGAGTTTGTCGTTGATGTTTATCTCGGTACGTCACTCTCTCAATGTACATCAACGGATACTCGTAATGTGCCAACTACCTGTCACCAATCATCTATCCCTTTCATTCGCTTTTTTTAGCATTCGTTCACTGGTCAATGCTCACATCGCTAGCAGTAACTATATGGTATTTTCCCCTCTGGCACATGGGCCTCTCTGGATATGAAGTAGCAATATTAGTAACCTGTACAGCAGGATTACTCGGAATCCGCCCCGTCCGCAACGCCGTTCGATCCTACAAAGGTTACATTCAACTTGCATCCCTCGTGGGGATAGCTGCCTATTTGGTAAAAGATCCCGTCTCTCGTCTATTGACAGTAACATTCGGATTGGCACTTAACGTTCTGGTGTGGACATCGAAATGGGTAGAAAACACAGACGACCCCGGACGACTAGAAAGAGAATCACTTGTATGGTTACTTGGCCTAATCCTCAGCAACGTTGTCAAAATGGCATGGTGGGCACGCAACCCTATATGGCCTATTATGCACCCAGAGAATGGTGGCGCCAATGGAACAGGACTATTTCTCGCCATTCTTGCGTCTATAGAAGCGATACGAAGACACAATAAAACACCACCACCAACAGAAAAGATAATCAGATCTGATAAATGGTTTGCTTCGGCTGCTGGGTTTGGAACTTTGCTTTTCGCTTTTCATTGTCTGCTTTCAGATACATCGACTATTACTCGATGGGTTTACAAAGGTTATCCTGATACCGGACCAATGCCAGTGCCATGGGGTGCATTGACTATTGTAGCAATGTCTATTGGTGTCGTTTTGTCAACTAGTCGTAAATTCGTCACGGGACTGCCTTGGTACGCCGTTGCATGTGTCGCTTGCGGATGCATGTATTATTTCCCCGGATGGAAAGGATACTATGGTGGATTTGTACTTGCTGTCTATCTAGTGTCTGTTGCGCCTTCATTCATCCGTTCGGTAGCCTACTCTCCTCCTGGAAAGACATTTTTAACGGCAATGGTGATTTATACTATTCTCTGTCTTGCAAATATTTGGACTGTTGCTTATGCATTTGTGCCTGCGGGTGAATATCTAAGAGAACATACAGATTACGTGCTAATGATGATGATGGGGCTGATTGGCTTGGGAGTACATGCTGCCGGAAGAAGCTATTCGTTCAAACATGCTCATGTCAACGTAACGAGATATTCGCGATATTACACAAAGCTTTTTTTGGGTGTGTTGATTGTATTGTCGACATTAATAATGCTTGTGCGCATGCCTCGTGCACCGGTGCCTTATCATCCTGAAGACAAGTTGTTGACAGCCGGAATATGGACGATACATTTTGCTTTGGATAACGATATGTGGGCAAGTGAAGTAAGGATAAGAGATGCTATAAAAGAATTGGAATTGGATGTTATTGGTAAGCAATATTAATCCATACGGTGAATTGCATGATCATAAATCTATTTCGTACACACAACTTACGCCAATTATTCCTTCATATAGGCCTGCTCGAATCTGATCTTAGTTGGACAATAATGGGAAACCGTGATCTTACTCAATTCCTCGGTGAGGAACTTGACATGTATGCAGATTACGGTCCTGGTCCATCTAAACACACTTGGGGCTGTAGCATGCTTTCCAAATTTCCCATCTTACGCTCCACCCATCACCTACTTCCTTCACCCGTAGGCGAACTTGCATGTGCAATTCATGCTACTCTTGACGTATACGGTAAGGAGGTAGACGTAATTGTGAGCCATAATGGCCAAGAAGAAGATGTTCTCGATCGCGAGTTGCAAACCAAGGAACTTGCAAGAATTATGAGAGAGAGTACAAACCCATTCGTGTTTTTGGGATACGTTGTCACTAAACCGCTAAAGGGGAATTATCTCATCTTGATGAATGGTGGGAATGTAAACGATATTGACAATACTGATGACGATAGATGGTGCGAGTACGTCGCTTACCGTGGGCTTAAGAGGACTGGCTATGCGCGAGTAAGTCATGGTGACATAACCGATACTGAAATTCAGATCGGTAAGTTCCAGGTGCTGGATGCGTATGATAATTCCACATGGGCTGCAAGCTACAAACGAGTGACTGAGGATAAAGTTTCGCCGGGTTTGAGATTTCCGCCTCAGTTTAAAGGAAAGGGTGTTCGTGGTCATCATTATCACGTATTCGACGAACCAAGATATTACGATTAGAGGATTTAATTTTTATTAAAAAAAATTAAATAGGACGGTTATTAATGGAGCATGACATAAAATCTGGTAACTAATAAAAATTCAGATAATAATATACATAATAGTAAGGGTTTTTATTTGCAAATCGAATCTCGAAAGATAAAAGGGAGGAAAACCTTATCATGTAATAGTCTTGTGTGCATTGTTATATAAAGGTCCTATTTTCATGTCCCCGAAAATAATTGCTTAATGAAAAAAGGGTTTGTACTTATTATAATATTATCACTCAAGGAATTTTTATAGAAATATTAACCGTATCCTTCGTCATGTAGATACTTCATAATAATTACACACACGACAACGGATAATAGGGTTATAAGTGACATTTGGTATAATTTCCGTCTAAGACGTTATAAATTTGGTTGACATGAATGCTTATTTAATAAAAATTGGCTTTTTCTCTTCTTTTGCCAATGTGTTGTTTAATGAGCCTTTTTGATACACATAGACAATGATTTTCAAGACGATCGCGTTCGTCTTGGTAAGGTCGATGTTTTTGGAGGTAAAAAAATTCCTGGAGGCAGAAGTTTAACGTGCACGCCTGCGCATTTGTTCCAAGCTGGCCGTTTCTATGACGAGGATTGAGTAATAGATGGAAACGCATTTGATATGAGGTTAACATGGTTGCGTTGCGTGCAATACTAATTTCAGTAAAGACACCGTCTATAAGCATTAAGATTTCAGAAACAAATCGCAGCTTAATCGAGTCCGAAATTGTACCCGTGTCATTGATGGCAGCTTCATGTTGATGAAGGTGTTTCTCCATTATCTGCCAAATGGCTTGATGGTGCTGCTCTTTCGGGCAGAATTCTGATGACTGTATGACTCCATCAAATTTCGACCATATTCTGTAGCATCAGACTGCATTGTGTAGACTTCCAAAAGTGATCAGGAAGTTCGTTCGGCTCTAACAGTTTAAGGAAATTTACATCGCGATTTTATATGTGTGTCCGACTTCGAATTTTTTTAAATAGTCCAGAGAAATTTTGTCCGAGTTAAGCCAAATCCGGCTTATCGAGGGTCCGGCTTATCGAGGGTTCGACTTATCGAGAATGCCTACCTATGTACTGTACATCTCGATTATAGATTAACTATAACTTTCTTAGATGAGTATATAGAACAGGTATGTTGTTCTGACCCGTTTCCGAATTCCGAATTGTTTACGTGATGCGATTATCAACATATTTGATTATATCACTTCATATTGTGCATCAATAATATCAATAACACCGAACAAGAAAATTTATTGAATAGCAAGTATGAACAATAAAAGCAGTCGGTATTTGCTTTAAGTATTTGCTGAATACACATTGTTTATTCAGTCTGACATGAATGTCTAATATTCCTGGATTATGATAATTGCGACGCTGCGTCAATGGTGCAAATGATACATGCAACAACTAATTTTCTGGGAATGTAATGGTGTTTGACACGAGAGATAAAGTTAAAATAATTACTAGACGTGTTTGTATAGTATGCAATTTGACAATGCTAAACTTGGGACTATAAAACATTGTCAATACAGCAACGTTAGCTCATGAATCTATGTCATTGATTGATTTTATCCAATCCAGAACCCTATTTCTTTTTGAAAGCGACTCACTCTACGACCCTTTTATTACTATTCGTTGCTAACTCCGATGATATTTGAAGTGCGTAGCACGCAAGCATATGGAAGAAAAACGATATGCATTTGCAATATTATATATATTATACCAAAAGCAGGCGATCTATTTAACCCGAACTAATGTTAAAACAAGCAGTAATAAGTAAGTCGTGTTACTCTCTTATCTACATGAACTTTACACGTAAACTCATGGTAGACTCACATACATTCGTTGAGTTAAATTTTTCGTGTAATTTCAAAAGATATACTTATTCAATACTTTAACAAATGGCAATCGTTCGTTGTCATTACGTGTTTGAGGAAGACTTTCCATAAGAAAAATAGCGTCTATGTCAACATTTTTTATTAATGCTTGGGCAATTTCGTTCACTGAGTCTATATTACAAAGAGTTTCCATTCTCATGAACAGATAATGATACGTTTGCAGAATTTGACATAAAGTGACGGAAAAAAAATTTTTGCGCGTAAGAACTAGGAAAGCGAAAGTCGACTCAAAAGTATCAATCATCTCGCAACCCTCTAAATTTAACATCAAACTTGCTTCCGCATAAGACCAATACATACATCAATATACTATACTGTTCATAACTTACAATCAACTATTAGTATGCTTCATAACTCTATCTTAGTATTTATCACAAATTCTTCGTCTTATGACTAAATGGAAAAATTGATCATAGACATACAAATTCCTGATGTCACAGGGGTGAATAATAGTAAATACTATAAAGTCTTATACTATGTAATAATGCGTGTATCGGTTATAAAGGTTTTATCGGCATCACGAGTAAACTTCCATAGATAAACTTGGGCTCTAGTTTCTCAACAACAAAGAAAGCTATCCGGTATTCGATAGCAGTTTGTATGCGCTTTCAAATGAATGTAAATGTGTGTATATTTATTATGTGGAATTGGGTTTTAAACAATTTTAACTTTTTCGGTAACACAAACCGTTAGTTATATTAATATTATATTACTAGCTGACACACTACAATTTTTTGTAAATATGTTTTACACTGCCACGAATGCCGATTGAAATCACCGAAATTGCACGGGAGGTTGTTAAAAGAAAAGGGTGAAAGTAGCATATTGTACATAGTTAAATCATTGTACTTGTTTATTGTATTACCCATATGTCATTAAATTATTTACTTATTACTATCTTCATGTTTACAGTTGCAATCTGTCTGTTTTCGCGCGTTATGGTTAAAGAAAATTTAAATTGCTTATTATATCAATTGTTATGATACATTTCAATATATATAAAAAAAGTAAATTCTAATTCCAATGCGTTGCAAAATTAAGAACGTTGTTATAATTGGCATCAATAACAAAGTGGTTTTCACCTAATATTTAAAAAATAACTGAAGTTGGTGGGGGAGGCCATTCGTTATGGTATACCGTTCTGCAGTATACATAACGGTATATAAAACGGTCGTATATAATCTCCACAAAAATTACCAGGAAAGTGCCAAAATCACGAAAATTTACTATCGCTATACTAATACGGTAAATTAACCGATGCCAAACGACTGCGTTTAACAATTTTTTTTATTACAGACCAAGTTGATCCGCGCACCCAGTCGGGGTGGACGTGGTAGGTTTTTTAATCATGTTATTGCCGTAAAAAAATATCACTATTACCACATAAACTATCATATAATGCAAGTTATTGACAAAACTGTCAACAAACATCCGCGTGCGCGACAAGATTTAGGGCTTTATACAGAAATATGCAGGGATGTCATAGAAAATGACGCTTCAGTTCACACACACGAGTACGTATTAGTATAAATCATATCTTTATTATCATAAAGATCAACCCGCATGAATACATAAAACATCACTTTATACACAAAACATCCTTAATTCCACTATACATGGATTAAACAAAACCATTGTACGCCAAGAGATTGGGACTATTTGCGACTTCACAGAGAGCATTACGTGTAGCCGTATTGAGAATCTTGGTAAGAACTTGTTGTGGTGTTAACGGAGTTTTGGGGCTCAAACCAAGGTAATAAGCTGCAAGACCAGCTACATGAGGAGATGCCATAGAAGTGCCGGAGATTTTGTTTGTAGCAGTGTTAGAGCCAATCCAGGCTGATGTAATATCTCTGCCCTGTAATTACGATTATGTGTTGTATATTAATTATCGATTAATTCGTAGGGTGCTATAAACAATCAGTAATGGAGAAGGACAGTTATATACTTACAGGAGCGAAAAGTTCGACACATCTACCCCAATTGGAGAACCAAGCACGCGTATCTTCAATCGTTGAGGCGCCAACTGTTATTACCTTGTCGGCTCCAGAAGGTGATCCGTTGCACGCATCAGCATTCTCATTACCCGCGGCTACGACAACGACTACTCCAGCCGTGACAGCCTTTAATGGAATTTCAGACATACAATTATTAGTGTGTCAAGCTTTTTTTTACCTTTATCGATGTGATACCTACATTTTCAACAGCCCCATCCAAAGCGGTACTCTTACCACCTCCCAAACTCATATTAATGACTGAGCCTGGATATACTCTTCCTGCTCTTCTAGCATCCTCAACGGCTCTCTTGTGATCAGCTACGACCCACTCTACTCCCTTGATAACATCTGCGTTTGAACCTCCTTGTGGACCCAAAACCTTGACAGCAACAATCTGAGCGTTTTTGGCGACACCGTATTTAGTTCCGGCAATGGTACCCGCAACATGAGTTCCATGTCCACCAAGATCTTGATCAGGCTGACCAGGTGAAAAGTTGGCCCCCCATCGAGCGCGTCCACCAAAGTCAGTGTGGTTGATGTTGACTCCAGTATCGACTACGTAGGCAGTAACCCCTTTTCCAGCGCTTGCATCATATTGGTATGTAGCTATTGTTGATCCTACCAAACGTTCACGATGAGATATGCGAGCAAGACCCCATGGAGAATCAGGTTGAACTATGCGTGGATATATTCTTTGATTTGGCTCAACAAATGCGACCTGAATGGTAGAAAAAAAGTTGGGTTTTTGGGGAAGTGATTAGTCGATTAGTCGCTCGCGTGGTACTTTGGAAAATAGGGATCGGCATCACATTCTATATACACGTCTAAATAAGGTCTGTATAGCATCGACTCTAAACTGCGCACTATAAAATTGCCATACTTGATACTTACATCATCGCTCTGTCTGATCTTAGCCAAAACGCTTTCTGAGAATCTACCAGAATAACCTCGGAAACCCTCAAAGTCATAAGTGTGTCTAATACCAGAAATTAATTCATCCATGAATCCTCGTTTGAGCACCCTTCTTTCCTCGTAGAGCAAGGAATTAACATCGTTATGATGACAAGATATTCTTTCGTCAGTGACCACACCCTTGAATACTACGATGTATTCGCCGGGGATATACTCAGCATTAGGATAAGACAACAAAGGCGCGACAGTGTTATCGTCGCTGCCACCGTAAGATGGAAAAGCAACGACTGTTGCCAACAACAACGTAACTAAAAAGAGGAACTTGATCATGGCTGAAGAAATGGTTTATGATATCTGGGAGGAGTCGTTAGAACAATTAGATGCTCTACTAGTGATAACATGGATGAGCAGGTCTATTTTATAAACCTGGAGAGGTGTACTGTGATACGGATAGAAGATGATTGCAGAGCGGCAACGTGGTACACGGGAAGTCGGGTTGACCTTATAAAGGAAAGTTTGTGACAAACATTCAAGTGAGTGAAACATGTATGTTGTATTTGTACTGTCAATACCTTCAGTAATACTAATATCTAACCGGGCGATTTTAACTGTAAGCATTTGTTACTTTTGTTTATTATCATTGACAATGTCATTGAAATGAAAAAGAACTTGGAATAAGTATCATATACCTGAGAGAGAACCCAAAGGTGCTCATCTGTTTTGTTTTCTTGTGTTCAAAACAATAAAATTGGCGGAAAGTTCCATCACCGAGAAACAAGTTAAAACCTGAACAATAAATAGTCGTACAAGTACACAAACAACACAAACATTCTTGAATTGTGTGGGGTTGGCTTGTGTTCAGGAAGAACAAGCTTTGTTTTGAATGTACCACGTATTAATATAGGGGGTTGAATTTTTCTGTATAGAATGTCACAATCAAACACCTGATGACAAAAATTTTACCTCCCGACTTGCTTTTTGCGTTTGTAATGAAATAGGCGGTAGTAGCAGAAGTGAAAATGCTGATCCATTGGGATAAGAAACACTCATTACTACGAAAGTTGCTATTAATACTAGTATAGCCATGGCCAGCGTTTAGTTGCAACGAAGAAATTGTGCATCGTAGGAAGAAACTTATATTTTGCCCGGTTTTAAACGAACTGTTGCATTTTATTTGATAGGAATCAATAAAACCTCCGTCTACGATGTACACCGTCAATGGAATTCCTATTATCCTGCTATTCATTGTCACCAGCATTCGCGTTTGTTCAAGGATCTAAACTGGATTGTCAACAATGCACTTGCATTTCTACTAGATAATAATTATAATTACTCAAACACGATACGTGATGTTCTAGCGACTTTGCGGCGTATTTTTGTATCGATGGATTTCACGTAATAACATCATGCATTGATATTTTATACACACGTCAATGATAACTGCATGTTCCGAAGAATCAAGCGAATCGGAATACCGAAATTTAGATCGTACGTAATATTCTGTGTCAATTTTTAGTACTCACTTCGACAACGGTTATGGTTAACAAACATATAAGTCATTGGAATATCGAAATTTAAATCGCACTTAATATTCTGTGTCAATTTTTGGTATATACACTCCCCGGACAAAAATTTGTCTTCAAAATAAATAGTTGCGATTTATATATTATTTAAAAGCTCTAGTTCTCAAGAATGTTTGTCATTAGCATTATATTTATATTCTGTGAAAGCTTTATTGTGGTAAAATTAACAACAAATTTGTCATTAAATTTATATTTAATATCTGGCCAACCATTGTTGGCAATACATTCTTCTATCCTTTGAAGCATACTATCAACCAGCTTCAGATTTTTTCATGTGGAATCTGTTCCCATTCTTGTTTTAAAAAATTTCCAATTCTCCTAAATTTTTTGGATGTTCAAGACGATTTTTTAATCTTCAACCAAATTCATCTTACAGATGCTTGATAGGGTTAAGGTCTGGTGAATGAGAAGGCCAATCTTCAAGAAGAATAATCTTCTTCTCAGACATTCATTTTTTACATTCTTTGCAGTATGGACAGGAGCATTATCATCCTGAAACTTGTAATGATTGTGATCTGCTTCCATTCTTTTAGAAATGATCATTAAATTAATAATTCATGATGTAATGTCAGCTTTATTTTAAAAAATTAATGTTTAACATTAATAAAAAGACTTCCTTGAAAAATAGAGCTTTTAAATAATATAAATTTGCAATTATTTATTTAATACAGTTTTGAGAAAAAATGTAAAACAAAAACCAGTTGGTCGTCAATTTTATAAATTTAATGACAAATTTGTTTTTAATTTTACCATAATAAAATTTCACAAAATATAAATATGGTGCTAATAGCATCCCGGACATTTATATGATTGGCTAGAATTCAAATGTGTAACATCCTGGAGAAGGACTTTTTATACAGTTTAA
>CAJVPI010001591.1:0-11290 GCA_910592345.1 Paraglomus brasilianum
TAGTCATGGGACATGTCCCCCCCGATGTTGTTCATAGTAAATTTTTGCTTGTGTAACATCGATGACGAGACTTCGAGGCAAGAATGCTCTACAACGTTGATATTTAGTGGCACTTTGACCTTAACCAAACTTAAAACTTCGATTTCTGTACTTTTATGACGTGCCCACTACACCTTTACTACTCAACTGTACGTTAACTTTACTTAGAACCGAAAAATAGCTATCTTTCCATATAAAAACCCAGATTAACTAACAGTTACGCTTGGTTAAGGCCAGTATTGTATGTTTTCGGATAGCAAATTAAAGGCATTTCAAAATATCTTATTGCTACAAAGCTGCTTTGCTTATAACTTTTGAACGTTTGTTTATGTATATGAGTACTTTTAGCAGGGGCTGACGTACAGATTACGTTTACTGGTGTTGGACCGTTTAAATGTGTCTTGTATCCGTAAGTATTGACATACTGTAATAACAAGACTTACTATAGACGTTATTCATACCAATTAATGTTTTCTGAGCCAAGCATACAACATTAAAGTATTGACATTAATAACATTCCAGGTACGAGGACATGCTAGGTAAAGCAATACGGCAAGGAAATATGTATCATGCTTGCATAGAGTTATCGACGTATTAGTATTGCTAATAAGATCGTCATTGTTATTATTATGTTTAAGTTGCGAGTGATTCGCATTCTCGTATGAAATATCTTGCATGATACCTGTTGTGTCGTCGGTTGAATACGTCCCATGCAAGGTACAAATTATTTATTACTATTCTAGCACTATTATATTAATATGAATATTAATTCTTTGTCTATTGTGCTATTACTGTTACTGTTTCTGTTACATTAATGTTACAATGTCACTTTCGTTTTTTTGCTCAATAAACTGCAAAGTCTACAACATGTTGTAATTGAAATGAAAATTGAATACGATGTAGGTCATTTGCGACGTATCTTGGCGTGCTTAAACGTTGAACAGAATTTAGCGATACTAATGCAAAATTTAATTGGTAATGATACCAGAAAATAACAAGATAGTATGATGTTATTATTATAGCTGATGGAAAGTCATTTATTCTTCGCACATATATTACATGAGTATCATTATTTTTATTATCAAGCAAGCACATTGTTAATATAAGAACTAATATGACGATTACTATTTACAATATATATACATTCTCTATGACGATTGCTATTATACATCTCTCACTGCTGGACATTTTTCGACCGGTTATTTCTCCAATATACTTTTATTCTATCAGACGTCCAAGTTGGAAGTTGTAACTTAATATTCTCAACTGCAGTGTCTGGCAAGGTATCACTGTATTGGAAGAGTTGGGAAAGTATGGCTTTTTCTCCATCTGTGGTTCTGCGACGTGGCTGCTTTGACGGGTCTGATGTTGTCATTGCTGAATGATCCTGTTGAGCAGTTGATACTCCTTTTTGTTGCTGCATTACCCCGAGTTGAGAAGATTTGTATGCATTTACATTTATTTTCTTACGCCCTAGAGCCTGTAGTGAAGTTCTATACACATCTTCATTAAGTATTTGTTGAAAACGTAATTTACCAGTCTCATAGAACGAGAGAATTTTCTGGAAACCTCTCTCATTTATTTCGGGTGCACCATTGAACAGATTTTGCATTGTAATATTAGAGTTGGGATTGGGAACAGAATCATAATATTCAAATGCAGACAACAACTTCGAAATCAAGGACTGAACCGAATTATTGTGTAAGCTTTTTGTATGAGAGCTTGGGTTCCCCACAATATCACCAGTGAATTCATTAAGAAGTGCTGATAAACGATCTCGTTCACTTTGGGCTGCCTTGATTTTCAACTTCATAGTTTCCTGATCAACAAGATTTCCACTGATATTCTGTTTGATGAATTTTACACCATATATTTCAAGGGTTTCATCAAACCCAAGATAATGTCCTTCACGGGTAAGATTCACTGAACATACCATTTGCAATAATTTCTGAAGCTGTGGATCATCATGCACCTGCACTAGAAAGTGTGCAACAGAACTTGTATATCTGAATTTTCCTGCAGCAGGGAAAAGTGGTGCAAATGCAGCCAGATTTTTCATTTGCATTTTGTAATCTCCTCTCCTTATGCCAACCTTATGACCCACAAAATATCCAGCCCAACAGAAGAAGAGATACCACACCTTCATTATTTGGTTGTCACCAACTAAAATTTCACTCATTGTCTGCCCCTGATCTTCAAGGTGTTTGCATAATGCAACCCCAACAGCACCCCATATTAATTCTATCACATAGCTTGCTACCCGGTAATCTACAACATTTTCAAGTTTATCCAGATATTGCACACCTAAGACTCCTGCAAGATTAAATATTCCATATCCTGAGAATATTTTAACCAATGTGCTCAACATGGCCTTAGATGTGTGCCATTGTCCCAAAATAAGGCGTACATCCTTGTGGTTTTTCTTATAAGAAATTAATCTTGCAAAAATTGCTTGGTCACAAGCAATGTACATATTCTCATTACTACCAATTTGTAAATCATCTCGATACATTTCACATGCAGCATGGACATTCTCATTACAGCTAGGTGGTTCCCCAGGTTCCAGGATCACAATATTTGGTTCTGCAATATTTTTGCAACCCAGAGGTGCAATGTCAGCAATTTCTGAATGCAAATGTTCCAAGTTAAATTCATTCTTTGACATTACAGTAAAAATGGTTTCAAATTTTGTTAAAAGATCACTAGTGAACAGAGATTCACCAAATAATGGATTATTGGAATCTTCCATTATTACTATGTCATCTGTGTCATCTGGGAGAATAAATTGTATTAATAGACGTAATGTTGCATGTGATGTCTGTCGTGGGGTGTCAAATATATTGCCTGATTTAAATGTTAAGGCTGCAAAGTCTATGTTGTCAATCACAGCCAGATTAAATATATTTTGTGTCCCTTGGAGTATTTTGGATTTAGGGTCTGTATTCAGTGCTCTCTCCACTTCAAGGCGGTTTTCATGTCGTTTACTGTAAGAAACAATCTTTGCTGTATATAGAATCTTCCTTAAATATGGCAACAATTTAGGTTTTTGACATAATGATGACATTATGTGTGAGAGCCAAAATTTTATTCCAGGGAAGGCAATTGTCAGCAACATAGAGACAAATAATGTGGTAGTTCTTATTATCTGGTCTTTGTTTATAGATGTTTCAGATTGTCCACGTTGCTTTCTCTTTTTGTTAATAATAGTTTGTTTCCTCTCTTGTAATGTTGTAATGAGAGCTTGAAAGAATTCACAAAGCATGCTGGGTAATGCATTAGAATACTCTTTATATGTACTAGGTTCTTCTAGCTGTTTTCTATTTTCCTCAAGTTCAGAATGCAGGGACAAAATCTCTTTTCCCAAGTCTTTTCCCATAATGGATGCTTTTTTTGGAGTTATTTTGTCATAAGATATGTCTGTTTCCCCCAACTTCAGTACAGCTCTAACAAGTAGTGTGCTTCGCCATTCAGTACTTGATGAGCTATCCATGTCTGCTGTTGTATCCTTTTTGTGATTTATGATCTCTGCAATTAATACTGAGATCAGTCGTTTTTGCAACCTTTTGTTTTTTATATTTCCTCTTGAGGCTACCCACTTCCCTAAATCATCTAAAGCAGTGCTTATATCTTCATTGTGTTCTCCACATTCACCACAAGTTACAAAGCTATGACCTCTGCCTGGCGGTGTACGTAAATGTCCTCCCTGTTTCTGGAAACACATTGTACAGATGTAATGTGCACGATAGTTTGAAGAAGCTTCCTCTGCAATAGATTCATCTGCCAAGACACATGTAGCACCAATACAGGGTGTTTGAAAATTGTATCCATGCATGCACCATGAATGTCTCCTACATCCAGTATTAATCTCACGGCTAAAGAAGCCCGTCTTTTTGTGACAGAAAAGGCACAAGTGAATTTGAACCATGTTTGGTATTTCACTTTCGTCAATTGGAACATCACTCTTTAGATTTGGATGAATGGAGTTTTGATCATAAAAAACGTGATGGTGGCATACTCCAAGTTGATTACAATTTGTTGTATTTTCGATCGTGGGATTATTAGTATCTATTTCCCAAATTCCTAGCATATTATACAATGGCCGCAACTTATCTCTACTGTTGCAACGTTTTATCTCGCCTTCATCTAGATCTACAATAACACATGGAGTGAGGTCCGTAGATTTTTTTTTATTTGATATCGTCTCTTCTGTTATTGGAGAAGTTTCAGTACGAGAGAAATCCTCATCATTCCAATCTATATTATTTTCGTAGTCGTCAGCTAGTAAAGTTTCTTCGAGTATGGTGGAATAAATGTCTTCGAAATTTTCTTCAAAATTTTCTTCATAATCATTTTCATCACTTTCTTCGCCAAACTCTTCGTGAGTCTCTTCAAAGCTTTTGTCGATTTCCATAAAAGAAATAAATTCGGGTTCGGCCATTTTAAAACGAGATTTATAAAAGTGATATGATGCAAAACGGTGTCTGATTGAATGTTTAATATTAGTATTTACTAAGTGTTCTGTCTTCGGAACTAGTTTTCACAATTATTTTAATGCCACAATCAAATCGGTCAATTTATAACAAACACGCTCATTATTATTTTGAACTACGTGTTAACATATTTAAGTTGCGTCGGCCGATACATTAAAGTAAACCTCGTAAATTTCGAAAATATTGTTAAAAATAGAACTTGTGCTGCCTCACTCTGACCGATCCCGGCCGAACTATCTTACACCGTGATAGTCCCAAAATAATCTTAGCATTAACTCGCCCGGACAATAACTTCCCATAGTGGTGCTGTTTTCAGGTAAATAATAATTAATACATACTATTGTACCGCATTTGTTATCCAAATCTGTATTAGTATGTCTTACAAATGTTTCTTCGTTGCCAGAAAAGCACATTATGTACTTGTTTGGACAAACAGTGTACGACCGCTACACAAGCAAATAAATAAATTATTTTATCTCGATATTAATATTAATATTAATATTAATATTAATAGAATTTAATTAAAATATAACACAGAGTATGGTAATTTTGTTTTCAATTGAGACGGTTGGAAGAAGCTTAAATCTCATACTCATAACTCAGGTTAATTTATAAAAAAACACGATTATTAGACGCTGCCGTAAGTGTCGATGTCGTTTATAATTATAATCTGTACGACTTTACTCACAAATGTGCATTGTTTTTTAGAGCCTAATTTGACAAGGATTAAAAATAGACCAAACTGTACACGCGGCGAAATTTTCAAGGCCGAAATTAAAAATACGATTTATGACCGAAATTTTGTCTAAATCATGCGATATGAAGTGTCGATAACAACAGCTGCATAGAAATTGCTTCCAACATTATTATCATTCTCATTATATGATATTCTGTTGTATTCTATTTAGCATGTCACTACTATTAAACAACCTTGCCCTTGTATTGGACAATTATAACCCGATGATCGTACGAATTTCTTTATTAATATGTAATACTCAAATAAACTGGCTTGTTAATTAAATTCAATATCAATGTGCACTCAAGTATTAATTTAGCAGTCTCTTGTTGTTTGACATTATAATTATAATGCATAATTAGGAGCTACAGCAAAAAAAAAAATACTTTTGACGTCACAAAAGATCATAGAAGTTCCTAATGACTATGCCAAATTCCTTGTTACGATGCTTATTTCATCTTACCTGTAACAAAAAAGGAGTTTGTGTTTGTAAAAATCGCATTCTAATAAAATTTTTTTGTCATATGACGTTTAATGGTAAACAGGTGATTATAATTACTGCACCATAATAAATTTACTGCACATGATATTAATATTCGATTTTTGTTAGTTTATTATCTAATCATAGTTTTCGAATAGCATTGTTGATTTGGTAATACTTTATATAACCTTATCTAGAAGTTGGTGTTTGTGAATGATCGACCATGGGAATTCATAGAAATGTGGCTGTGCTTACGCTCGGAAAAATCACATTTTGTAGTGGCAAATAGAACCTATTTACATAATAATAAGGACGAAAACTCAAAGTACTAATTGTACTGACATTATTACCCTTCTCTATGATGTTAGATTTTGCAATGGTGAACGTTACATCACGTTCATTTCTACATCTTGATTTTAGGGACTACATTATATGTGACAAGTGATATATTATATATGTCATTCACATGTCGATCAAATTTAATATGCCCCCTGCAGCCTAAGCCCCTCAAATACTTTTTCTCAAGCATCTGTTGATACATTGAAAAAAGTTGAATATTAAGATAATTATACAGTAAAATGCAAGTCGTTTATTTATTTGATAGGGTGGGTTTGACTGCTGACATTCCTATCTAACATTACAGATTATAAGATGTAAGCCAGTATTAGTATTCTTTACTAGCATAGTGGCAAGATTATTCATTTGGATTCACAAAGATGCTTGTGATAGGATGGAATGACACGGGAGAAAATTTCCTCGCCTATCCTTTTGGGAATGTGACAAATAATTATCTAGCAAAAGTCTTTAATCATCCGCATATAATGGTGGTGTGTAGCCTTAAAATCAATGATCCCCGTTTTTCCGGATGATTTCCATGGGAATATCAAGTCTACTGTGCTTCGCAGAAATCACATAGATTATCAAATTACCTATTCCAGTATCCACCAACGTGTCTTCGTAAATATAAGATAAACTACGTGAAGCATGATACTAATCATTACAACATGCCTCGGAGTCCGAGAAACCGACAAGCCGCCGCCAGAGAAGCCGGGAGTGCAGAAGCCTTGACTACCCACGAACGCAGAGAAATTATGAAGGCAGCCTTAAACTTCGAACGGCGAGCGGAGAGGGCTCTCACCGACGCCGGACTCCTCGCATATAAGCGACGGTGGTGAGTATCTCACTGAGTATTTGTAAAGTAGTCATTATATCTGAAGGTACGCTGCCACTAGGTGTAAATCGAAGAATCGAAAGCGCGCCGTGGCCATGGCTTGCAAGCTACTGTGTTCAGGTATACATACTGTGTATGTGTCTGAAGGTACGCTGCCACTAGGTATAAATCAGAGTTTTGGTAAGCACATAGGGTGCAAGTATATCAACTCTGTTACTGAAAAGCTGTCGATGGTATTTCCTCCGGCTGTGTGGTGAATAGGATACATATGAAAAACACTTTATGTCCCTGTTACCAGTATCTGAATAGCTATGAACGTTCTTCTTCGTTACTGAAAAATAAATAGCTGTTGAGGTGGCTCCAGCTGTGGTGAATAGGATATATTGATTATGAAATGAAAGCGCATCGTGGCCACAGCTTGCTGTGAACGTTTATTTCTGATCTTGACTATTATGACACATATGCTCATTATTATTTTATTTTATTTTTTTTTGACGTTATTAGCCTGAACGGTGGGGATGGCGGGGCTGACATAACTGTCACCCTTGACAGGGTGGAATTTATCGTGCAATGCAAGAATATGGATGTCGGTTAGTACAGTATTAATATGTCGATTTAAAAGTCATTAATAATATTAATATTAATATTGTGATGTGTATATGGGTAAATGGAGCTACAATAATAATAATGAATAAAAATAAAAATAAAAATAAAAATAATAATAAAAATAATAATAATAATAATAATAAAAATGAATACAATGCATATTTTCTTATGTTGACTTTTGAAACTTTCGACATTGTCATAATGATGACACAATAATAACTTGACTTTAATGATAGGCCCCGATCCCATAAGAGCTCTTATAGGCACCGTCATGGTTGCCTCAAAAGATGCGGTGGGGGTGATGGTGGCTCTGGGCTTTTCACAAGAGGCACGGAAAGTTGCAGGGGAGGCACCGTGCACAATCCTCCTCTGCACGCAAGACAACCTTGTCGAGCGTATCCGTGCCCATAGAGGCCCAGACCACCAAGCAGTTTCGGACAGGCAACTGCTCTTGATGACTCTTGGTGGCGTTGTAGTGCTGATTGTCAACTCAGCAATATTTTAATAAAGACTTTTTGTTTGTGTCTTACAGTTACATATTTTTCATAGAAAGAATGCTAAAGGATAAATGAATAAGGTTTAGGTAGATGGAGTGTTCCAAAACGATTAATTCTCCGATGTGTTACAACTGTGACAGCACAAGTTAAAAACATCGTAATACATACCAATAACATGCTAAATAGAATGTGTGGAGAACAACAGAGTCTTGTATAGAAGACTAATTCCAAACACTTCATATCTGCGCGTGACTTGTAACAATAATCTGATATGACATCGAGCAATACGTATTAGTATATTATTTTAGTTTACAGCTCACGGTATTTGCCGAATGGGGTCAGATGCATGACAGTGTGGCTATTTTTAAACTGTAATTCAAATATTTACAATTTCTATCTTCCACACGATTTATTATCGCTCTTATTGTCGTCTCGCTTTATGTTCTCTTCTTCCTTACCACAATTACTAGTGCCAGACTTCTCCATGCACAGTCCTAGGTTGGAAGATCTACTTCCCATGCAGAAGGATTTGACTACATTTAAAAGCCTACGAGGATACGGTATGCAGTGAAGAAGAGAAGGAATGAGTGCATAAGCGGAACTCTTAATAGATGTTATAGTTAGACTGTCAAGTTTTACTTGGTGTCTTTGAACTGTTTACTAACTTCAAGCTACAATGCCTTCTTAGCTTCTCTCTTCCAAAGATGTCTTTAATCTCATCCCGTTCTACGAAAGTCACAATATTTGCTCCAACCAACCTCGCTTTCTTAATTACAAATTTGCAGTCAAAAGCTCGGAAGAAGACCGAAATTCAGCCCGTCGACGATGCGATGAGGCGATTAAAGATTTCAAACAAGCCCGATAAAGATGACGTGGAATTCTAAAGCGAGCACTTTACCACACGACGATGCTAAAGCTTATGCTGAATCAATCGGGTTCGATTTATTCTGGTATTGGGATGCTCCCCCCACACTCGAGAAGGAAATTATCGATATCAAGGAGGCACACGGTGTGCTATTAATAGAGCTGCTTGCATATAGCAGTATATGCTGATATTATATGGATGGTGATTGTTATTTACATTTAAATGCTTGTTTTAATTAAATCACTTTTTATCTTGCTTACATCAACTTCTGCAGGAAACGAAAAGCCCTATATACTCACAAGCGAGAGAATTCGCTGAAGGTGATGAATCTATATATCACTCGTAAACTTCACGTATTAGTATACTTAAAACTGAATATGCTAATATAACCCATCAATTTCGATTGATCTCGACAGTGTGCATTCTGAAATAATGCTAGCATATAACTTATTCCCCAATTCTAATTACTGTAAGATGCAGATTAGTGAAGGTTAAGCATGCGTTGACTTGAGAGTGTTATACAACAATAATCAGCTGGAAGGAATGACCAACAAATTCGCAGTTTCATTTGGGACTTGGGCAAGTTGGGATTTGCTTGGCAGTTTACCACACTTTGCTGGCTTTCATTCAGATGCACTTGGCATTAACAAGACCGATAGGGTTAATGTAAATACGTTTAACTGAATTGTATAATAATCAAGCTCATCGATTTCCGTATTCCGTACTCTTATTACCGACACACAATATTTATATAATTTCTATATTATACTGACATAACATCTGTAGCATGAACCAAATACACGTGCGTGTTGACATTGAACTAATATTGTGAATCTACTTTATATATTACAAAATGTTAGATATTTTGTTGTCGACGTGTGTGCAAAAAATTGACACAGAATATTAGGTATAATTTGAGTTTGCATATTCCGATTCGCTTGATTCTTGAAAGACGCGAAATCGATTTGGAACATCACATAAATTTCGAACGATAGTGAACAATTGTACGCCTCAAACAAGTTCCATTCTCTAATATTAAGAGTAGCATTGTTATTAAGGAAACAGTAACAGACATTAGCATCTCTAACATTCTCTTCATGGTCATTTTCTCTACCAGATATTTTATTGCGTCAAATATTGAGTCAGAATGGAGCAAGAAACTGTGAAAGTTGTTAGTCATGTCTGATTGGATTGAATTATTCAGTACTGTGTTTGAGGAAGGATCGAATATCCCAGCAGAAGTTGAAACTGTCAGAACTGGTTGACTGTTGGACCCCTGCCACGTCAATTAACAGCTTCAATTCCTATGAATAAACACTGTATTAATAGTAGCCATAAATAATAATAATACATCCTCGTAACTTCTATTGATTGCAGCCTGTCTATGTACTGTTTTATAGGTCTAAAACATATTCATAAATAGTGAGTATGTCTTCCCAATGCTACACACCAAGTCCTCGATTCTTCCTCTCACCTGCCTACAAAGTTGTTAGGTGTATACAAATGGAAACAGGTTTGTCCCTGACGCACTGGCAATGAATGCTAAAGATGTCAGTTGGAGATGAAAATGGGATGTCTTCTACCAGTAAATGAAAATGCTATTCTTCGATGCTTGTGTTACAGTTCAGTTTCCAGATCTGAAAGCGACTATTGCTACTATTACAATGTCTTATGCGGCCGGATTCTGGTGGCTACGTATAAAAATACTTGATCGAATAATAATAATAATAATAAGACTTACTGGTATGTATTTAGTGCGCTGGGAATGCGTGCATGTCTTATTTGGCTGGCCAATTAAATACAGGAGACCAGTATTATTGGTATTCCTCTGTTGTAGCAATGTCAGCTGTTCTCTGTAAACAGAAAATGCAGAAAATAAAATGTGAATTGTCCCACAACCTATGCTCATACTTTAATACATAAGAACAAGAATGTTAATATTAATATTAATATAGACTATTAACATTGTTTATAATCTTACTATAACCCATTGTTAGAGTGAGCATTTGGTGAGGGTTGTGGAAGTGTCTGATAATAGGACCCGTTGCAAAAAGATAGTAACACTGCTAGGCCGTTGAACAGAATACTCGAAGCTAGCGTTTGTTGGTGCTTTCAGCTTTCAGAATAGAGTATTTAGTACAGGGGGTAAAATATTTCAACTTGTAACTTCAGATTCTTTCAAACTAAAGAGCGGAAGGAAGTCAAGGTTGTATGTTATGATAGATAATCTTTTCAAGAAAAATTCTGCTTACAAAAGTCAGGGGTAAGGTTGCATCAAGGTAAATTTACTATAGGAGCAACGTTCAGCAACGGCAAGATTTCATATAAAATTCGGGTGATCGACATGCTGATCGCTACTATCAACAACATTTGGAACCCCTGTATGGGGACATGTCCCATGACTA
>CAJVPI010001592.1:0-11279 GCA_910592345.1 Paraglomus brasilianum
CTCTTCTCAAGTTTTCCTTTTCACTTTCATCGACATCACCAATGGCTACTTCTCTAATAACTTTACCTGTGAACCCATCCCCACCAAGCACACTCTCATAATAACATGTCTTGTCTATTCCCAATATACCTTTCGCATACAGTAGAGCCATTCTAGCTGATACACCTGATCCACAAGGACTTCTATCTATTTCACAATCAGCAAACACGCACAAGTTCCTACTTCCTCCATCTTCACTACCATCTCTACCGTCAGTAACTATAGTCCCATATAAAAAGTTGAGCTCACTGTGTTCTGAACTAGGGTGACGAATGTTACCAACATACTTGGATTGTCTCACACGATTACTTAAATCATTGGCAGCTTTAACAATCAGAGAAAGATCGTTCGAGTCCAGACAACTATTGTCGAATCCCAACTCTGAAGCAGCAACGATGGCATAAAATGCTCCTCCAAATCCAATGTCAAATTTAACGTTTTTGTGCTGTCCATTGACGAGAATTTCTAATACACAGTCTATAGCCACGGAGAACGAAGGTACGCTTTGGAACGACACGGGAAAATTGGGGTTGGAACGTAGCTGACCGGAACTTGTCGTGTACGTATGGATGAAAGTTGGTACTATGCCGCAGGGACATTCTATTTTAACAGTAACTCTGCCAGATGCATCAGGTATAGGCTGTGGATCAAAGTGATCGCTGTCGATTAGGAAACGACCGAGGGCAATTGTTGCATGGCCACACATCGTTGAGTAGCTATAATAGAAGAAATAATATATATTAGACTCTACAGGAATTGTTCTTGTACATATATTATGCGTTATGACGATAACTAACCCTTCTGCTTATACATGGTTCAATCGGGCGAACGGGGATGTGAATGAGCGTATTCGATGCAAGTCATCAATACAAGCATAAATGAGTAAATTCGCTAACCGTTGTGCATAAACAACACGCCAACGTCCGCTTCAGTATTGGTCTTCTCGCCCAATATAATTGCTCCATATTGATCTTTGTGACCACGAGGTTCAAAAAGTATCCTATCCAACGTGTTAACAAGCATTGGGGGATTTTAATGCACATGAGATTCTGCATTGTGACAACAACGAGTCTATTGATACTTTCGTTACCTCTTACGTATCCAATCCAAGTTATCTTTAACGTATCGGCGTTTCTCGAGTACGTTCGACCCTAGTATCGGCGGATATCCTTTCACAACTACATTGTTGTTGTTATTATTATTATTAGTATTATTGTTATTATTATCCGATTATTATTATCCGTATGTCAAATAATTTATTATACATACCAATTCGAGTTGGTTCACCAGCAGTATGCATTTCAATAATTTTGATGGCATTCTCTCTTTTCTCTATTTCTTCGTATAATTCCATAATAATAATTCCAGTTAATTAACAAAAAAATATAAACGATCGGCAAATAAAGTTATCATCAGCTGACATTAGGCACGTGGATTATTAATATTAAAGTTCGAATAAAATGCAGGCTCCGAGCTTACATTACTATTACAAGACCATTAAGTATTTCACTCTCTATAAATGCAAACTCTCTATAAATGCAAGTCTGATTTGGCCATATGGTCCCGTCGGTGCTGTACTTAGGGAGATCCCACTGTATGACGCAGAAAAAACCCCATTGCATGGACGGTTAGGCTTATCAATTACTACTACGGCAACTGGTTCAAAGGCCCGAAAACCCAAAACTAGGACAGATCTTAAAGTCCAGCCTATCCAAATTAAGCGAACATGCTAGCGAACTTGGTGCTTCACTTCCGAATTGGAAGATCCGTAAGTGTGTTAAAAATGTCCTTGCCAGACGCTCATTCAGTAAAGAGCAGATAGAGGCTTTCGTGTCAGTGTAAACTGCTCTTACTCGCAAACATTACTTGACCGTACAAAGCTTATTTATTTGACGTCTGCTTTCTACATATCCCATGCTAAATCTCTCTCCTACAGGATTTCGTAATTGGCGATGGAAGTACTACCCATTGCAAATATCGATGAAAACCGATGAAGATATGACTGACTGAATATGAGTACCTCGAAGGTAAGTAGAAATTTAGTATGGCGACTTCAGTGAGTATAAATGGCGGTGACGGAGCTCATTACTGAAATCTAAGCACGGTCCACAAAGCTAGCGTGAGCACGTCAAACTATGATTTCAGCTGTGGCCAAATGTCCTAAATATTAATTTATACTAGGGAGAAAGCGTTGATTTTAAAGAAGCTGGAAGCTGGAAGATCATGAACCAGAAGATAATGTTAACGTTGTGGGTGGCAATGTCAACGTCTCCGAAGATGTTGGGGAGGATATTGATGATAAACAAGTTGTAAGTTATATGTATATTCTATTCTTTTTTTATATCATGCAATTAACTTGTTCCTTTGGCATTTTGTTGGATTCACCGAAAGAACATACATAATCTTGAGAAAAGTTGGGAGTTTAGAGAGCAAATTCCTGACTGGCTCGAAAAAATCACCAAACATCTTGTCACCCCAACCGAATTTGAGTCACTGCCCCAAGTAGCAGAAACGTAAGTTCACAATAATATATAAGCAAAGTAACTGATCATGAAATTTTCTATTGTTGGTGCAATTTGGTGGCGTATCATAGACACATTTGATCCGAAATTATTACAGAAGAAGAGTTGTTAAACCTAAGCGCGTCTAACTTGCCATCAAACTGGAAAACATTAGAGCCGCCAGTCGAGAGATGTCGGCAATCAATTGCAAAGGTAGGTAATTACGTCAAGTATATTCGTTAACCGAACGCCTAGACGATGGGACATTAAGACGAATGCGAGGAAAAAACTTTCAGTACCTCCATTGAGAATCTTCTTGATCACCCCAACATCTCAAAAGCATACGTGGACTTGTGATTGTTTACTAGATGTGCAAGCCAATTGACATTTAGAATTCAGGTAGACTGTTTTAGGACAAGCATGCTAGCTCAAAAACAACACAATTCAATATTTGTTTTCTTGGAATGGATTCACTGTGAACAAAGTGAATTATTGGTAGATGGCAAGAATGTAACCAAGTAGTTCGAACTGTACGAATACCCAAAGTAAATTATCACCTACAATACCTGCAATAATTACATTTGCGTAGCAAGCTGAGCTTGTATAAAGGTTAACCACGAGCCTATCGTTTATGGAAACGTATCAGTATCGAGAAAATATCTACTAAGGCTTGAATTGAAGTTTTATTTCTGATTGGCGACCGACTTAATTTATACAAATATTCAGTTCCCTCTCAATGATCTTTTGTCTACGTGCAATTTATCTGAAGTATCCGAATATCCCTAGCCCACTTGTTGAATGAGTGAATTAATTTAGATGATCGGTGAATTGGCTTATCTAAATTTATTCCGGATGGGTTGATTACTTAATGCCAGGTCTTTCTCGAATTGCGTGACATCCACAGAATAATTAAAACAATTTCGTACATATTAATATGTAAGGGCTAAACACTATATACGCCACCATAACTCCAAAATATACATCAATTAAAAATAGAGCATGTACATGTGCGAGGCATATGGAAAAAAGACTTGGTTCTGGGGAGGACTTTTTACAATAACTAGTTGAGATGTAAGGCTATACGATAGGTAAGAAGTAGGGGACGGAAGCGAGGTAACTTTGTGAGTGGTCCTATTTTAGATGTAATTGAGGAGAATGTAGAGTTGGCACACCAATACGGAATGTCACAATAAATCTCACAGCATTCCTTTACTTACGAGTCACGTATTACAAGAAGACTTATTTTGGTTGTAGTGTTATTTCATAAATCTTTTTGGGGAAGTGGGGTATAGACAAATTGTTAATTAGAAAAGTTTTTCTTGTTGACAAATTCTAACGATCTTAAGAATCACCACTTAGAGTGACGCTAATTTATTTGTACGCGAGATAAACGACCCCCTGATGATACTATAGATGTGTGACAGATGAATGTCTTGCATTTCATTTAATGGGCCGGGTCTGATTTAAGTAAACGCTATGTTTGATTATCTAAAATCAAGATGAAATAATAGCATTTCACACGGTTCAAGCGATTACGACGCCTATTAGCAAGTAAAAGCATAAGAGAGCTTTTACCAAGTTTCTAGACAATACAACACCATAACTGCTTCTGTCAAAAAGATTCGCTTAACAACAAGAGGCATGTTTGATAATTTGTGTTAACCAGATTGCTTATATACCCATCTCATTGAAATGGCTTTTATTATAGGCATACTAATTGTCTCGTTGCACTCAATATTCCAAGTATTTGATTAGGGAAAAATGCCAAGACATAATGGGGACTAGAAAACGTAATCCTCATGTGGCAACAAATTATCATACATTTTCTGGATTTTGACCTTAAAATTTGTAGTCATGGCCGTTTGTCATCAAAATTACAGCAAGAATCGTATAAAACATAACGGCGCCACTAGCGATTGTAGGTGCTGAAGACGCAGCAGCTACGAGGCTAATATCTGCACATTGATACCAAGTTTCGTTCCCGTCGCTGGAGACATAATAGGCCTGCAGAACACCTTTATCGCCAGCCTTAGCACCAGCCGAAGTCAAGTCCACTTGCGTAGTGATTTGTTTAGGATAAGTATCAGTCGCACTAAGCGTAACATTTCCTGTGGATGATGGGGAGATGACATATATGTGCGAATTATTAGTTTCTATATGGAAGTAGCATATTGCGATATATATAGTATTGAAACCATTCAACAGAAGCTTTACCAGAAACTTTGGTGAAAGTGGCGTTACTGTTGGGAGCATATCTGTAAACAAGATTTCCGTCGCCATCTTCAAACTTAGAGGTTGCTTGTCCATCTGTCAATATAGTCACGAGAGACAATCAATTATTGAAAATGATATTACTATCACTGGCGAAGAATCACATAATTCAACTTACTTAGAGGGAAACTTGTGATGGCAGAAGTGTTAACGGTATTGTACGAGGCGCACGGAGAATCACTGAGCAAATCCTCATTAAGAGGTCCTCGAGGAGGTGGGTTAAGCAACACAAAATGGGCTTCGACGCCTGAGAGAACAAAAAGCATAACAATGGCAAAGACAATCTTGACTGTATGCATCGTGTTAAACTAGTTCTCTGTTACGTGTGAATTTGGAAGATTTTGGTTGCTCTCTGCGAGGATCGCAAGATTCGTTAGAGTATCAGCTCATGCCCTTATATATGAAGTTGCTAGTGTCACATTACTACAACAATCGATGGTTACAGATCTCTCTAATCAAAGTTTGAAACTTAATATTAAAGATTTGTATAACCTTCCCCAATCTTTATGATCGATTAGCTTGATCACCTGATAAGTAGTTAATAGGGAAAAAAGTTTAACTTCAATTTTGCACTACTAGAATATGTCGATCATTTGCTTCATTTGGTTACGCCAGATTGAGATCCACAAATAGGCCACATAATAAAATCGACAAGTAGAAGGAGAATCTTTAAACGTCAATGTCACTAACAGACTTTATTAGCCAATAAAATTACCTATTGAAACACTATACCTCCCACTTCATAACCGAGGTATGACCGTACTTAATTTGATGGTTTGGCCCCTGAATGTTATTTCAAGGAGCTAATTATCGGAAACTGTACACTACGTGCTATTACTTGAAAATTTTTGTACGCCATTAAATTCTTAATATTTTCTGTACAAGGCCGCATTCTGACAATGCATGCTAGGTGTAAAAAGCATTTTAATGCCAAGACTGGAACCATCTTTGCAGGCTCTGCTAAATAAAGCAAATCATCATTGTCTCTTACAAGCTTAGATCACAAATAATTTTAATCCATTCTAGTGACTGACAAAAAATTTATCGAAAATATACTCGCAATATTGAGAAAGTCTCGTCTGAATGGTCTTAATATTAAGCGAGCCTTTGTATTAAAACAAAAACTAATGCTCATGAATTTGAAACGATTTGTAGAAGAGTTTCCGATTAATAAAACATGGTTAGGTTAGTGCAATCCGTTGGTACAAATTTAAATTAATAATCAAGTTGATTCTATATCGTAAAAAAAAAATTACTAGCATAAGAACACCAAAGTCTTTGTTAATATTAACGTCTGCTTCAGTGTTACGTACGTATTTGACTATACTTTAAAAAAAATTTTTGTCTGCTTGACAGACATACTTTAATTGTCAATTCTCTAACCTAACCTTGAGACAATTTATCAATTGTAAGTACAGTGAACATAAAATTATATCACAGCAAACATATTTTAATATTCGATAACGTCATCGATTTACGTTATTTCTACTCTCTTGGATAAAAAATTTTGGGATTTAGCAAGCACCTCATTGTGAATAAAGGTTCTTTGCGATATTCTTTCGCCTTCTCTATCTTTTCTCCTTTCTTCCAATATTAATAACAGGTTAGAATATTCAAGTTTGAGAAACGACGAATCGCGTTGTTAATTGTAATTGTGGATGTAAATTTTTTTCGCTAACCAAAGGATTAAGTTCAGCAAAGGAGAAGAACCTGCTGCTCTCTCTCTTCTCAGACAAGGTATTTAATATTTGCTTGAATAGGAATAACAAAGATCTAATGTCCGATTTAACGTATACAATTAGTTGCTGGGAATGTTTTCTTTTTTCTGCCAATAAAGATTATACAACTAAAACAAAAGATACAGTCCATAAGTGCAACCCATAGGTGCAATCTTCCCTGACTTCGATGTGATAGTATAAAGAGAAAGTATTATGTGTAACAGTTTTCTGGTTTTCTATTCGTTGTTCTATAAGTGCACACAAATGTCAAGTCCCAAGAGCGTGTACTTATAGAGGTGTCTCTGTATCCGGTTCGAGTATTCAACGTAATCATGCATAAATTGTTACACGACTGTTACACATATCTGATCGATTAATTAGATGGCCGTATTCTGACAAAAGCAATGTGAACAATTCCCCGACATGACCACATCAATTGATACAATTGATTTGTCTTCAGATCTTTCATCTGACTATGAGAAGCTTTATGCAAGTAACAAATATACAGATGTTTCGATCAATGTTGGCAGAGAGCCAAACAACAAAATCTTTCTTGCTCATGCGGTGGTATTGTGTACAAGAAGCACATATTTTGAGAAGATGATAGTTGAAAATACGGAAGAGTTCCAACAGACGATTATGGCATTTGAAGATGTAACGTCTGAAGTCTTTGAAATTTTGCTCAGGTAAATGTCTAAAACTAGATATACAGTCATTTCTTTTAGTTACTTGCCCAACTGATTTACCATGGCGTTTTAGATTTATTTACACAGGAAAAATGAGTTACAATTCAAGTCAAGTTATAGACTGGATCAGCCTTTTGGATGTCTCTTGTAGATTTGAATTAGACAACTTTGTTATTGCAGTTGGAGACTATTTGTTCAACCACCAAAAGGAATGGATGAAACACAATATTCTTGCAATCTACAAATGTGCCTTATCCTCAAGTTTATTAAACAAGATTTTGGATTATTGCCACAACATTATGATATTGTCACCAGAGATTATTTTTAAATCTGACAATTTAATGAGTTTGCCAAAAGAGACATTGATCACTCTTCTCAAACATGATGAGCTTAATATGAAAGAAATTGATATTTGGACATCAGTAATACAATGGGCTACTAAGCAAGTTCCAGGACTCATAAATAAACCAAGTAGTTGGTCATCTGAAGATTTTACAAAAGTTAGGGCAATTATATCTGATTGTATTCCTCATTTAAGATTGTTCAATATTTCATCTGAAGATTTTGAAGAGAAAATTGTTCCTTATGATGAGTTATTGACAAAGGATTTGCGTCATGATGTAATGTTTTATCATTTCAAAAAAGACTACAAACCAAAATTTACAGTTTTACCACCAAGGAAAAGTCAAGCAGCTAGTAGTAATTCATTCAACAGAAATGTTTTACCACCAAGGAAAAGTCAAGCAGCTAGTAGTAATTCATTCAACAGAAATGTTTTACCACCAAGGAAAAGTCAAGCAGCTAGTAGTAATTCATTCAACATAAATGTCTCTGATGAAAAATGCAAACATGCTGATATTAACTCAGGCATAGACTCTGTAATTATTAATGAACAACAAGCAGCATGGATCTCATGGAAGATTATGGAATCAAACAAGCCAAATCGACAAAATCAAAGAGCATCTGGAACAAATAATTGTTTTCATAAGCTGACTCTACTTTATAGACACAGCAGGGATGATATTAGTATTAGTAGTAGTAGTTCTTTTCGACAAATTTGTGCTGGGAAAGGTCCTACAGTAGCTGTTGGAAAAGTATTGGATACAGAAGAAATTCTTGGTGGATATAATCCTATAGCTTGGAAAGCTACCGATGACCTTCCTTTAGATCCATTATGGGTTTCTACTTCAGAAAGTTTTATATTTTCCTTAGATAAAGATAAATCTGAAAATAACATAGTGAGTCCTGTTGTCAAGAATAAGTATGCAATTAAGGAAGATAATTATCTTTATCCTTGTTTTGGTGGTGACGATTTGTCTTTTGGTCGGACACGGAGACTGGCTAATCGTCTTGTAAATCTTTATCTATATAGTCCTTCTACTTCTGCTAAAAAATTTGCATACAAAACTGCCATAAGGTCTGATTCAGATGAATTTGACTGGACAGATTGGGAAGTATTTCTGGTGACTACAGTCAATTAATGTATATTGGCAGTCAATACATGATACTCTTTCAATTATATAATATATTTTGTTTCTACCATGATAACATGACATCCGGCTAATTGTTGTTACACCCACAATCTGGTATCAGATCATTTTATATCATAAGCCTGATTTTTGAATTATAACCATGTCATTCTTTAAAAGTTTCATTCATTAGCCCTCGATGTCTTCGAAAAACGCCAAACTCAAATGGGTATGTATCCGTAAATCAGATGTATTAAAGTTCGATATTATCATAGTCTGAGAAACACATCTCACAATATTTCGATAAATCAAAATAGTCACATCGTATTTTCCGTGTTGCAACTACACTGTTACATTTCTTCCGCTTTGAGAAAATTTCCGTATACACAGAGCGGGAGGCAATCATTTCGCCGACAAATATAACATTATTTCGAATTATCCTTTTCGGTAGTTGATTGTCGGTGAAATGATAATAATACGGACCCCACTGTCGAATATTTTCTGGAGTTGTTTAAATGGCGGTCGATTAGGTTCACAAATGAATAATATACGTTGTTTTTTCGTTATTTAATTAATTGTTCTTGAGCTTTAGCATTGTTCAATACATTGTCTTTACATCCAAACCAGTACATTCGTAACATTGCAGAATTTTTGTATCATATTTTGTGGGTAAAATGGCTTTAACTATTACCATATCCGAGGCCAAGAAGAATCATGTGTTCTTCTTACGCATACGATTATATGCCACATACTTTGATAATATAAAATATAATGTACATACAGTAATACCTTCTCCATTAAGAATTTCCATCTTGCCTTTGGAAGTATTTACGAACAAGGATATGAATACAATCAATTTTATGAAACAACCTCTGCAAGAAATATACCCAATAGCATTAGTCTCCGCGAAGCATGTCTCTAGCATCGCTAGTTACGTAAAAAAATTAATATTCGAAAAAGAAGTACAGAGACACCTCCATAAGTGCACCCTCCATAAGTCACACCCTCCATGTTCTACACATGCAAGCTATTTTGAGTATTGTATAACCTCCATAAGTGCACCCACGTGACATTTAAAAAAGGTCAGCCAATTAATCGCCGTAATTTCATTGTAATAGTGACATTAGTTTACTTATTAGCGTTAGGCAAACGTGTATCTTATATGGGGCTATTATATTGAGAGTGATTATGTAACATCAGTGATGTGGTTTACTCAATAGTATCTATACTTGTTTGTCTAAATTATAAAATTAAGCAATCAAAATGTTGTAGCATCTATACGCAAAAAAACTGTTTGTTAGACAATTGTATTAGTGATGTAGACTACATATGCTGATATCATATTGCTTGCTTATCGACATCATCACTATGATGGAGATCAGTTTAATATTTATATGCGTGGCTTATCGGACTTTTTAACCAGTGAAAAATTTTTACTGCGTGTGCTTCTGAATGATACATTGATACTATTGTTCTTATTTACGGAAACAATCGTGACAGTCGCAATATGATGTAATGATGTGTTACACTAGGCAATCTGGGTTACATGAACACATTATATCAAGTAATAATCCTTTATTAACAACTGTTTAAATTGAATTATTTTAATTGTTTCTCTTAGAAAAGAATCCAAGGTGCTTTATCGCCTCGCGTTAATTAATGTAAAAATTTTTTTTATTTATACTTAATTACTATGTCTGTGATAATATCCGAATTGTCGCAAAAAAACCGAAAAATTGTCGAAAAACGATGTACTGCGATAACTGCACGGGCGTGTCGATATAAGAGATTGATTGTCCTTTTTGCAATACGAAACATCGTAGATGTAATGAAGAATTATGTACTAAATGCTGCTTACGAATGTACTAGTTTGGAATGTCAGCATTGTAAGACAATGTATTGAATGTAGAAGTACAATGCTAAAGCTCAAGAACAATTGATTAAATAAATGAAAAAAAAAAACAACGACGTATATTATTCATTTGCGAACCTAATCGACCGCCATTTAAACAGCTCCAGAAAATATTCGACAGTGGGGTCCGTATCATTATCATTTCACCGACAATCAACTACCGAAAAGGATAATTCGAAATAATGTTATATTTGTCGGTGAATGTACTGTCGGTGAAATGATTGCCTCCCGCTCTGTGTATACGGAAATTTTCAAAAATATGTAACAGTGTAGTTGCAACACGGAAAATTTTTGTGACTATTTTGATTTATCGAAATATTGTGAGATGTGTTCCCCAGATTGTGATAATATCGAACTTTAATACATCAGATTTACGGATACATACCCATTTGAGTTTGGCGTTTTTCTCGAAACTTTTAAAGAATGACATGATGATTATAATTCAAAAATCAGGCTTATGATGATATAAAATAATGTAATACCAGATCGTGGGTGTAACAACAACAACAACAACAACAACAACAACAACAACAACACACCAGCCGGACGTCATGTTAAAACAAAATATATTATATAATTGAAAGAGTATCATGTATATATACACTCCCTGGACAAAAGTATTGGCCACCCTAACTTTATTAATTGTTCAAAAGTGTACATAATAATTGGGACTAAAATTTTTA
>CAJVPI010001593.1:0-11273 GCA_910592345.1 Paraglomus brasilianum
CGTATAAGTTTTTCCCGTCTCCCAAGGTGATCCTACATATACATCGCCCTCCTCGGGTAAAGGTTTTACATATTGCTAACCTTCGTTAACACGGGTGACCCCGTTATTCCGAAGATCCCTTTATACCGCCCGGACGGGACGCCTTTGTTATAACGGGGTTGCCTTTGTACTTCTTCTCCGAGGAAATTCATTTTTTTAATGACGGATATGGTGAATGGGCAGATTACATATGTCAATGTAGAGAATGGATAATTTTTGAGGTTATTTACCTTTGTTACAGGTAAGATTCGGATTATAAACTTTTGCCATAGGTGTATCTTTGCGTGAAAGACAAATTTTTGATAAGCTATATGTTATAACATTATATTCTTAGCGATAACGATTATAAATACGATATGAGTTAACATGAGAGGCATAGTAAGAATTCATCAAACGAATTAAATTATTCAAGTGGAGCATTATGCAAAATTCTTTTCGAAATCGTGCTAAAAAATGTTGATAATGACGCATCATCTGTCGAATAATATGTAAAACAAACATTAATCGAATACATCAGAATAAATATAAAAAGTTGGTTATTACAAGACGTTAAAATATTTATTAAAGTATCAAAAATTTAAAGCAGATTTCCGCTAAATCGGAAAATCAAGCTGCTAAAATTTTGTTGTAGCTGGTAGATTGAAAACGATTTTTGTCGTACAACGGTTCGCTATGGAGCAAGCGATTTCAAAGCGATCAGATGTGTTGATACATGCAGTGTAGTCTCAAAAATGCAATATTCGTTCCCAACCGTAAGAGAAGTTTTTCTTTCACTTTTCACTATATACTGTATATATAATATAATATATATAAGAATGACCCCACTTTTCGGACGATCTTTAACCATTTATAGTGTTTTTTTTGCGATCCATAACTATATATAGTAAGATAAGCGTCCAAAAATCGTCCATAAAGTGTCAAGCAGTCCTGAAATAAAGCATTACACGTGGATCGTTTCATTCTTATTATTATATTTAATGTTAATTAATTAGATAGTTTAGCCATCCTTCGTCAAAATTTTCCAACAAATGCTAGAACATGTCTGGCTCTTTGGCAAAATAATAAACTTGAATTTATTGATGAATTTAAAAAATTTAGATATTTAAATAATAACTGAGGTATTGGTTACTGTAAATAATTTGCATTAGTATTAGTATTGTTGAGTTATTGCAAAATCACAGAGAACATTTTTTTCTCATCATACTGTATAACTGCCTTTGGCATTAGCTGAAGCTAATTGAAGTGGGCATGTTAATCGTGTTAAGAACTCTTATAACTTGAGAATATTCCCAGTCGAAAATTTGAACTTTTTTTACGATCATGTGATAATAGATGCCTATTGATTTAAAGATGACTCAAATACAGAAATAAAAGCTGAATATGGTTTCCTCGATACTTGTCTTGCCTAACGCCGCATTATTACTAAATTTCTTCCATAAAATGATAGATTGGTTTGGAGGATAACTACAAATTTTATTATTCGATAATGCGTATCTGGTCACGCATACTTAGCAATTGTCAACGGACCAGAAGATTTGATAAAATACAAGATACATGAGTTAGTCTATATACAAATACCAAATTCCCACTTTCATATTAAAATCGGTCGTTCTCGATTTCCGCCGTATCTTTAGACTTGCAGCAATAATTTTTTCCAACATAGTCAGTCACTTTTATGAGGATCACGGCAAACAACAATATAGAAATAATGCCTTCTAATCCGAGCGCAACAAGTTTAAAAATACTATTTGTGCATTTGCTCAAGCCTGGATACAACAGGACCACAACCGCAATCCTCAGAAAAGATATCAATATGTTCAATGCGTTCATCAAGGTTATCATATAAGGCTTAAAAAGTAACAACGCAATGAAGTATGATGCTTCGATAACCATCAAGTAGATTGTTTGTACGGCACCGCTTGCACGAGCAGCTCCGATGCCGATTGCTCGAACCGTGTCATAAGCAGTCGTGAAAATAAAAAACCATATGCGTGTTTTGCTCAGATCCGTACTGGACCGATCTGGATCATTCTGATACTGAGTGTAAAAAGCGCCGTAAACAAATTCGTGAACTGGAGTCTCGAATGCACCCGGATCATAGTACATATCCCACATGATTCTGAATGTGCAAAAGCCTAAGGTACCAAAAGTAAACAACACAATGCACAATATGGCAAGGAAAAGCAAGAACCAGCAGTCGAAATGAAGCGTTAGTTGATAGACGGCAAAAAGTGTGAGAGGGCTGTGAAACAGGAGCACCTGGACATTAAGAAGTACAAGTAAAAACGATTATTGTCAAATTCAATTCAATCAGTTCAATAAATTCAAAAAGAAAAAAAAAAGTTCTATAATCGCATTACCACTCGTAACGCTCCACCTGCATGATAAAAGCAATGTTAGAGAATTTTCAAATGTTATATCACGTCGTGTTTCACGCATACAAGATCTTGCTTACCGATGACCAAAAGAGGAATGTTATTCCAAGCTTTTTCCAAAAAGGGCCATGTATCCCATTTACTCTTTAATGCGCGTGCCACTAACCCAAAGAGGAGCGCAGCAAACACCACACACGCCAACACTATACAGAATACGACTAGCACCATAAAGAACATATTATAGCTGGGAATGTTTAACATCTCTCCGAAAGACGAGAAACCAGAAGAGGGCGGTTTCAACTCTGGCTTGCAAAATTTTGTCACGGTTAAGCTCTGCACGTTATCAAGACAGTTATTGACTTGCATGGTGCATATTCCTCCTCGAATATTGTCATCTGCAATTTGGGACAAGGTGCCGTTAAATTTACTTGAAGGGACAGCGCTAAACCATGCAAGTTTGACCGATATGTCCCGGAACAAGGGTGGGAGGCAAAACAATGAAAGTAGAGCATTGGTTACGACAAACTGAGCAGCACGAAAAACGTCATATACGGAAGGAATTTGTGCCGATAATGGGACTTCTTTGGTCGGTTGTCTAGACAGGTCAGACGTTTCCTTTTCCTTTTTCTTTTTGGCAACTTTTTTGGTAAGCCCTTTGGTTAACTCTGCCTGCATTGTGGCGATCTGTTGCGCCACACTGACAGCCACTGCAATAATTGCACCGACTATAAAAGGAATTGTAGCCACATTTGTGACATTGCCTGACACAGAGGCGGGCCAATCGGCATTTCCAACGGGAACTACGGCACAACCCGTAATATCGTTATTAAACTGATCAAATAGGTAAAACTTCGCAAAGAAGTCGTTATGGGTATTCTGATAAAGTGTGCCAAGTTGGTCTGTGCATATACATTATTGATTAATAAACAAGCCAAACATTGTAATAGATGATAGCAATGCTATGAACCCTTACTTTTGTTGTCGGCAGCTGCTTCATAAGAAAAGCTAAATACTGTGGGAGATCCAAATGTAACTTGACACGACCATTCTTTACCACTGCTACTACCGGTATTACCATTACCGCATGGCACGTCAACAAGTTTCGCACGAGAGTCGTCGATAGGAAGCAATAAAATAATGTTGGGATTTGTTGACGAACTTATGCGCACTGGGATATTAATAATAATTATTCTTGGAAATATTTATTGGTATGAGAATCGGCACAATAATGTCAATTACCTGTAGCATTACCCAAGTGGTTTAGTGGATCTGCTGTATAGAGATAAGCAGATAATTTTCCCGGGGTACTAATGAGGTGGAAGTCATCAAATCGTATCGATCCTCCGCAATTCCTGACGCTATGTGAACGTTGTTCAGTCGGACCGGAGACGGGTAGAAACGGAACCCATCTTTTTTCAATCGTTGCTGAGAGGGCCGATGATGTAAACGGTTTGACTGAGTTTGCTGTGACTGCTGTCACGTACAACAATACTATTATAAGACAAATATTAAAACTAGCAGCAAAATTGCTCTGCATATTTGTACACAATTACGGCAAATATAAAGTTGAACAAGGATGGGTCCTTTTTATGAGAAAATCTGGTGTATGAATCCATTTTCAAGAAAACAATAAGGTTCGAAGCACATGATTACCGTTTCAGGATAAGAAATTTCTTTGCATCTGAGTGACAGGTATAACAGGGGACCTTTTTAAATTATTGTGATATGACTAACGAACGCGAGACACGAAATATGTAAGCCCACACAGTCATGCGCGCATAGCGTGAAAGAACTTTGACATTTTGATCAAACGGAAGTCATAGTATAGCAGCAAATTGAACCGAGTTGGTTTTTATGTATTAGTATCAGTACGCTAGCTTAATTTGTCAAATGAATGGAGCATCTCCATCTTGTCACACAAATAAAGAATAATTATCGTAAACATTGTTATTGATCCAGTTGGGCTAAGCTTGTGTTCCGACGACGGAAAAGGTAAAATTTATTGTCGTCCCACAGAACGATTATCAACCATTGCGATGTCTTGGCTTGGACTTGCTCGGGAAAGTTTTTTTTTTTTTTTTTAAAAAAAAAAGCGGATACTGTCGTACCTTTTGTATAACTAGCTTTTCCCGTTAGAAAGATTTAACCAATTTTTCAATTTATAATTTAGCATCACACATATGTGCGTGTTTATACTCGTCTGTATGTGATCGTATGATTCTTGGTCATACAATTAAATCTGAAACATGTGTCCTGTTACAGTTTTTTATTGTCTGACCAAAAAAAGTAAACAGCGTAAACCATCATTATTTCAACGTTGGGAAAGCTTGCCAAGAAAAATGTTTCTCCTAGCGGGCAATTGGAATTAGTCTGTATCGTCTGAAAGACCTGTCGAACAGCTGGCTCGTAAATCGATCCGAATTCTCATCAAACAAAACTGAAAAGTCAAGCCAAGGTTGGGAAGTATTAGTTCTATGGATTTTAAACACTTTAAAATCGACTACCTCGTTCAAGGGAAAGTTTTAATCTATTGCAAACAGCTAATATTAAAGTTTTACCCGTTTGACTTTAAAAGTGTATTCTATGAGAGCTCATTTAAAATGCACATCAAACAGTTTCGAAAGCTTAATGAGTATTGGAAGACCAGAATCTAAATAAACAGCGATCGTCGTTTTACAGCAAAAGTTAATTTTGTTATTTAGGATGTAGTAGATCTTTATACACATGCAGATTCGATAAGATACCTGCTCTTCGGTAACCAATTTATCGAGAATCACGTGCTTATAAGTTGTGTTTATTCATATCTCAGAGAATCTATTTGCTTTTTCTTATTTGACGCTGTTAAATCTTTCATTCCCTGAGAGCTATTTACATTTAGGTCATTTGATTGCTGTACATAATTCAAATTTCGGGTACTTTCTAATACTGTTCCGATGGAATTTACTTGAAGTTGAATCACTGACTTTTTAAATTACAAAAAGTTCTTCACACGAGTCTATGACATGATTAATGCGCGATTTGATGTCTCTAATTGTTTCTATCGTATGATCCAGTGAAATTTACTAATATTAATATTTCGATTTTTGGCCAGTAATTGAATTATATATACAATAAAATCACGTGAGACCGACTTAACGTGTTGCATAATTAAGACCCGCTGGCCGACTTACGTCTGATCACGAATTTACATAGATTGACCATCTTATCAAAATAATAAAAAAAATTTTAGCCGAGTTAAGCCAAAACCGACTTGTCGAGTCTGACTGCATTTCGCCTGCTGTCTTGCTTTGAAATTCTTGGAAACGAATTTAAATAAAGATTCTATTATCAATAACGATAACTATAAATAATTCCCAAAACCGATATCTTATGTCGTACAGGTTTTACGCGGAAAACCGATACAGTCAACCCTCGAAAAATCGATAAAAGGGGCAAGAATATCCCCAGCGGTTTTCCGAGGGTTGACAGTATCGGTGATCTCTTCTAGACTTAACCGAACATCTACTGCGATATAAATGTGACCATAAAAAAAATTTTTTTTTTAATCGGCCGTTATTATTATATGGGGCATGCTGCAACAAAGTGAACATTTGACTGCATGAGCTAAAAAGGTTGATGTGGCTGAGAAGACACTATTATTGATCATGATGTTTTTGGGAAGACTTGGTATAACTGTGGCTTAGGTGCAACCCATGAACTAATTTTTTTTGTGACTCATATTCAAATTGATTAAGATTATGTCTATATAAAATATATCAGATCCACTATGGAACCAAAAAATTATTGCACTATTCGAAGTATTTTAAAAAACAAGGAGAAAAATTGCACCTTACGTTTTTAAAATCAATGACAGCAAAATTCTTGAAGAATATCTAGATAAAGAAAAAATCACTTATGAAATTTATCAAGAACAAAACTAATAAACCATAAGCGCGCATTAACACCAACACATAATGAACCAAGGAAAAAACGAAAAATAGAAGAAACCTAAAGCAAATATTCTTTATTATTGTTAATAATTACCGATAATCGGGACAAATTTCCATGATTCTTTGTATGCTGTTCGAGTAAGAATAGCAATGGTTAAGTATTAAAGGTAATAAAAGAAAAACACTAGAATAAATCATTAGGAGAACAGCCGTTGATTGGCAAATCAACTGTTTCAAGTCTATGGTTATGATGTTTAATGAACGCTTATAATTTTGAAATTGGTATAAACCAGCACTATTTTACCCACGGTTTCCCTTAAAAAAAAAAATTACGACCGATCGAATTGCAACCGTATTATCGAAAGATTTATAATCTACAAAATCAAATAACAATCCTACTCAAAATGTTCACTTTCGCTATTGAAATCTTCTACCATAAAACTCACAATCAAGTCCTAATTATAACTCGAACGCTTTTTCAAGCGAGGATAATTGAAACAAAATACCATTGAGCGGAAATATTTACCAAGTTTGTGGAAAAATCTTAACAAGTTATTTGATAAAACTTCTGAGCAATAGCATTTATAATAATAATAATAATAATATATAGCATACATCCCTGACAAAATTATAAGTACAAGACGAAATTTTACTAGTAAAACATATGAAAACCTTTTATTTTCGAAAATCTCTATTGTCCATACTTCCTATGTAAACCACAATGATTTTAGTACCGATTTGAAGCTATTTGATTGTATTTTTCAGAAAAAATTATGATATACTCAGTCCTGTTGTCGTTTCAAAGCTGTAGTTCGATGAATCGGCGAAATTATGTTACACATATGAAATCATATGTGCGAACTACGTCTTCATTACGGTAACTAATTTAAATTCTACACCGATAAATACAGCCAATTAGCTTCAAAACTGTACCAAAATTATTGTGGGTTGGGTTATATAGTACGTATGGACAAGAGAGATTTTCAAAAATAAAAGGGTTTCATATGTTTTACTAGTAAAATTTCGTCTTGTACTTATAATTTTGTCGGGGGTTGTAGATTTCACTAGAGCGACCAATACCAATGGCTTTGGGTCCGAGTATTTTCTCCCATGCAATCGCTCTAGTGAATATGAAAGAGTAATAAAGAAGACATTGACAGATTAAAGTATATCAATTATGTAAATGTTTTCACTGCTTTAGCAATTCATACTGGAACTCTTAAAATGATAAATAGCATTTTAATTTCGCATAGCCAGATCCAAACTGCGGTTACGCTGCTGAAGTTCAACTTTCCAATAAGAAACCCCATGAATAAAATGATAGATTCTCATATGCTGATCAAAGTTCGACATAGTGGCAAGATAAGAAGTGGCATGGTCGATTATCTTGACCGCATCAGACGGTCGTAGCAAGCACTTTCAATCGTATCTTGGCAATGTAATCAAGCGCCTGTAAAATAGTAGTTGACCATTTACGAATGGCTGCGTGACGCGACGTTCGAGGATTTTCTTGACAATGCCTTTTGGGCTGAGGTCAATCACAGGGGCAGCAGTCGGGCAATCTGATTTGATGCACTCCACAACGTGATAGCGCAGCGTAGCAAGATATAAACACGCACACTACACGTTCTACAAGCATGGAGAAAATATTTGAAAGACCACCTGGCGCCTCCTACGATGAAATTAAAAAAAAATACAATAAGCTGCAACAAGGTAAGCAAGCAATGAATACACGTTTATTGGGAGGATAGTTACGAATGTTATCAACACAACAGTAGGTTTATCGATATAATCTATATTTGTTAATTAAAATTTGATTCTCATTTATGGAATAGTAGAGTCAACCAACACTCGACTTGAGAACGTAATACAAGCGTTTGAAGCACCCTACAAGGATCCCAACTCTTTACTACAACACCTTCTTGATTGTTTCGATGAGGACGTTGGGAACTGGAATAGCCAAGGCACTAGCAAATGGTATTCCCCCTACACTACCCTCATTCAGGCTAGTGGCTGGGGAAAGTCGCGAGCCATCCGCCAGTTGGCTACAAAAGGCGTTTACATATTTTATTGCAGCTTTCAGAAGGGAAATGGTTATCCATATTGTTCATCAATTGCAGATTATTTGGAGGGCGTTATGTTAAAGAAGGCAGAGATGACATATGTTGCTTACTTTGCCACATGTCTTGAGGAACTTGCAGACTCATCAAAAACTCCCGAAGAATGGGCAACGGAACATACAAAACGCAATTAGAAGAAAAGCGCTTCTGGGAGCGCATCCAAGAACGCTTAGACAGACTTAGAACGAAAGAAAAATAAAGACATCAGCTTTCCCAACACGCTTGAAGACGCCTTTGAAAAACTTAACAAATCTTCTGGTATACAGCAATACTTAAGAGATCCAAACAATACGCGCATGAATGTTTTGTTTGTGTTTGATGAGGCATGTCCTCTACTAGATATAAAATATCCTGTAAAAACCAGCCGCTTTCTTGATTTGAGGCGTGCCCTCTGGTATTTGCCTCGTACACCTTTAGCGTTCAATCGTAGGCGTAGACAATAAAAGAACGCAAAACTTCTGGTATTTGCCTCAAAGTTGTGGTGGTTCTTGATACTACCTCAAGGCTTTCCAATTTCCAACCAGCATCCGACAATGATCCCTCCCAACGTGTCAAGTCTGAAAACTGTGACCTATTCGATCCACTATATTTACTCAGCACCACTGATGTAATGTCCATGCAGACCGTCGAAGGTGCAATGTTAGAAATTACTTGGAGTTTTGCGTTCTTTATTTGTTTACACCTACGATTGAACGCTAAAGGTGTTTAGAAATTACTTGGTGACGTGTGGTATAATACCACGTGTTCATGGCAATGTGAAAAGAGTGCCGCGATGGAAGACTAATGATATAACCGTTGCTACAGCCGTGAAGAATTTTCTTAAGAATTATGCTGAAATTCATTGACTACCAAGTCTTGGTAGAAACGTCAATCGCATTCAATCGCTTACACTTTTGCCAGCTAAAACGAGTTATACAGTGTGTTACAAAAAAAAAATTAGCCAAAAAAAGTTAGCAATTACTCAACAACTTACATATCAATTTTTATTTAGTAAAATTTATTAAAAAGCTAAACAACTCTAGTTTTATTTACGTAAAGTTTAATAACAAATTCTTTCGCCATTATTTTTAATTATAAGTGCACACCTGTTCTTCATTGAATTGACAAGATTAATTAGAAGATTAACTGTTGTAATTCAGCCAAATTACTTGGCATTTGTAATTCTGTGTTTCTTTTGACAATAGCCCACAAATTTTCTATGGGATTTAAATCGGGGCTATTGGAAGGCCAGTCGATTACTTCTGGGACATTTTCCTTAAGGAATTCTTTGGCATGGTGACTTGTATGCTTGGGGTCGTTGTCTTGCTGCAACCTTCAATTATTTCCAAGCATACTATTGATTTCTTGGAGGTGTTTTTCAAGTATTTCGACATAGAATTTTGCGTCCATTATCTGCGTGAAGCAGAATAAACTCGTTTTTCCCCTAACAGAAAATCCACCCCAGGCGAAAACTTTTTGTCGATTTTTTGGAAATTGTTTAGTTAGACGCTGACCTTTATACCAATGCTTAATTGTATTTCGAAATAATTGAAACGCAGTTTCGTCACTGAATAAAGTTTTCTCCCACGAGTCATTAATATGTTTCTTAGCCCACTCAACGCGTTTTGCCTTGTGAGCTTCCGTTAACATAGGCGTACCGATTGGCAACTGATTTTTATAACCCAGTTCATTTAAATGCCTTTTGATTGTAACGTAACTTATATTTACATCATATTTAGAAAGTTTTACAGCTAAATTTCTCAACGACTGAGTAGGATTTCTTCGAATAAATTGACCGAGAATCCTTGCTGCGGTTGGTGTGACCTTCTTTTTTTTCGTTTCCTTTTCTATGAGCTAAAGTTCCCGTTTATTCCAACTTTTTAATATTATATTTAATTGTAGAGAGTGGAATATTAGTTAATTTATGAATTTCCTGTGCATTGCACACACCCTCGTTAAGAAAGTGTAATATTGTTTGACGATGTGTTTGTAGACGTGATGATGTCATGTTCGAAGCTTTAATATATGCAAAAATGAATGTTATCAACAAAAAAATTATACTGCATAAAAGCGAAAAGGTACCGCTTTTATATAGTTTAGTATTATACGTGTTTGTTTACGTGGGTAAAAAGTTGTCGCGTTTTAAATCGCGTCTACATTTGGCCAATTTTTTTTGTAACACACTGTAAATCGGTCTATCGCAATTTTATCGCAGGTCTCGAAAACGTTCCGCACACCAATTAACGCCTTATTATTATATTCAAATTGTGAGCCCAAGAACGGATTTATGTGACACGTGCCAACATTTTCGGAATGGCTTATAATATAATGCTCGTAAAGCAAAAGATTTACTAAAAAAATACAAAAAACATCTGGTTAAGGCTAAGTTGGAGAGAAACTATTACAATAACAACAAAAATACGGAATTAGCAGAACAACAAAGAAATTTGGTAGACGAGCATTTTATAACAAGAGGTGAAGTTGATTTTTGTAGCATTAACGCTACTGCTCATTACAGCTATGATTGAGTACAAAATGTTCATGTTTCTTATTCCAATCAACAGGTAAGTAAGATTTATTACAATAGTTCTACCCGATGCTTGCGATATTGTCGCACCACGCATTAGGTTTGGTGACAGTGAAGCCCAGGCCGGCACGGATATCATTTTGAATGTTTTCAAACTCTTGGAGTATGGTTGCCACCACATATTACAAACACGGAATCTAAAGCGGTTGGAGAAAGGCATTACCGAGGATGATGATGATGATGATGATGATGATGATGATGATGATGATGATGATGATGATGATGATGATGATGATGATGATGA
>CAJVPI010001594.1:0-11260 GCA_910592345.1 Paraglomus brasilianum
TACGCCATGGATGCACACATATAGCAGAATGGACAACAAATGAATCGACGAGAGTGATACTCAAAAAGATAGTTGACAAAGAAAACGATCAGTTATTTGATTTTCATCAGGTAAATTATTTCACGTGTAAAATGCAAATAGTATTTACTAACATGTGTATCGTACGTTTAACGACTGTATTTGTTTACTCAAACAGCTAACTAAGGAATACCCCGAAATATTAACACCCGAAAATATTTGGATAATTGGGATCACTCAGGAGCCATCTACTCGGGAATGTTATTTAGTTTTCTACCATGAAATACGTCAGATATTGGATAGATTTATACAAGTTAACAACAAAGGTGTTGCATATATGCAATACACAGACTTTTACGAACTCAAAGAGATCGGATCTGGCGGTTATGGAACAGTTTATACTGCCAAGTATAAAGGAACTGCCAAATATAAAGAAGAGGATATACCACAAACTGTTGTACTCAAACGGTTTAAGGGTTTTGATGAAACGCCAGAGTTATTTATTTCTGAGGTAAGCAATTGTTGATGTTATTAATTAAAGTGATATTTAATTTGACTCTGTATTTATTTATATAATAGTTCAGAAATCATGCCAAGTGTGCAACTAATCGTATTTCATTCCTTAAAGTTTATGGATTCACACAAGACCCAGAAACAAAAGAGTACATAATTGTTATGCAATATGCTAACAATGGTAGTCTTTTATCTCATTTGGATCAAAATATTAACAAATTGACATGGAATATGAAATTACACCATTTGAGGAATATTGCATTATATCTGTGGAATATTCATGAAGAGGGATTAGTGCATTGTGATCTTCATAGCGGAAACATAGTTTTGCATGATGACACGCATGAAACACGATCATTGATATGCGATCTTGGTCTTTCTCAATCGGTGAATTCACATCAACAAAATTCAACTATTCGAGGCGTTTTACCTTTTATTGCACCGGAAGTCTTCCATACTTGCAAATTTACCAAGAAATCAGACGTATATTCTTTTGGTATCATTATGTATTTGATTGCTACTGGTGAACCACCTTTTAGAGATAGGCAGTTCGATAGAGATTTAGTATGCAACATTATGGGCGGACTACGACCATCGATGCCTGATTCCGCACCAGAGGAATACAAGAAACTTGCCGAGCGGTGTTGTGATGCTGATCCTGATAAGCGTCCAGATGCATATTCACTTTATTGGGATGTTATTGGCAAGCTTGCTAAAGAGGTGAAAAACGACAATTCATGGAATGCCGTCTATCATAATAATGTAAAACCCTTATCACGTCTCGAAAAGGAGAGTAAATATTCTAGCACGCTCTTACCTACTGGAGATCTGCCTAAACCAAGAAATAACTATGATATGGATTCAGCAGCAGGTATGGTTACACGTTGGTGCAAATAAAGTCAATTTACAATATTAACACCGTGCTTTCTTATAATTTAGATACTCAAACTCTTTTTTGAATAAATTTGTAATTCAACCGGTCTTATTTACAGTTATATTCAAAGTACTTTCACGTATATCAATATGGTTGAGTTAACAAGATGCCGAAATAAAATCGTGCCCGTTTACTGTTAGCTCTCTTTGCCGAGGTAGATCATTTGACTATGTAATAAAGAATATTTATTAAAAAGTAAATCTTGAGGCCAATGTTTTATGAAATTGGTAACGAGTTCGATGCTAATCGTTCCTGGATAAAATACTCGAGCTCGGTTCGAAGCATTTCACACTAGCCGGATGATGCGTGCTTTCTGACATTGTTTTCATACCCAAACCAGTTCTTTTCCAATAAAATCTTGATAGACGCGATAGCCACCTTATGACTAGAATGCAGACAAGAATCCTGGAGATGCGATACAAGCAGATCCCACCTCGAATCTTCCGATTGAAGAATGTCTCTAAAACTCTTATAAGAACTAAAACCTTAGGTCATTCTACGGTATTACGCAAGTGATGAATCATCAATCCACTTATATCCCTCAAAGATATATTGCCACTCTCTTCATATTGCTGCATAGCCTTAACGGCCCTGTAACGATGCAACGGAAATAAAAATGCCATACACAAGTGTGCTAACCATATATGCCAAGACGGCTCCGTTCATATTAAATAATGTTTGGTAGTCCGACAGTTTGAGCATGTTTAGATATAATTTGTGATGCATCAGTTATGAGCATAAATTAACGTTTGGAGTTACTAAATTTGGTAGGGGAGGTAATACCCGATCTATTACCAATTTGGCAAATACCTACTACTAAATATGGTAGGAGAGGTACTGATGATGATGATTAGTATATTCCTTTTGAAGTCGTGGATAATTTTTGAGGCCTAAATTGTCTCTACTACTTTGCGATACCCGTTTTCAATAGGAGTAAGATTGGTTTGACAAATAAAATTTTATTTGTATGCACAAAAAATTCTCATTACTTTTGCATTGAACTGTAAATCCGGGATTTATGTACTGCATGTATTGTGGTAAATTCGTAATTAATTCTTTTAGGGAATGCCAGCTATTTGGTGGAGTTTTGGAGAATGCATTCTTGGTTCCAAAATAATGCTAACTACTGTGTATTATGTGTCTTTGGGGACTTTTTTTTTTCAGTAATAAATTAAGATGACATAAGGTTTAAGATGTGTTTTATAACAAAAAGGTTAGCATAGATGTTTATTAAAATTGGACATGGTTTCCATCGGCTTTTCTATAATATCCGTAATTAAATAAGAGTTACAATATTTCTAATCTAATCGCTACTCTTAATGGCCTATTATATATGTTTAGGGAATTAACAACATTGCTGTTTCATCATAACGGACAAAGACGAATAATATCACCGAATGTCAGGTTCAACAGATGTACCTGGTAATAATAGCGGACAAAGAAATGTCGCTCATATATACAATATTTAATACCCGTTATAATAAAAAAACGGCGGTTGCTAAATGAATATAAGTAATTCTCTTATACTTATTTGCTTTACCAAATAATAAATAAGTCATTTTATGTTAGCATCCTGCCAACCCAACTGCACACAACATGTATGTTAACAACAACAAGATAATGACCCAAAGCACACATCTGAAGTAGCAAAAGAATTTATCGCCAAAAATAGGATTAAGGCAATTGACTGACCAGCAAATAGTTAATGAAATAAATTTTTAAAATTTTGTGTAACAAACTATTGGTGAGAATTAGGTTATGTTGCTAATAGCGGGTGCTTATTCACGAGAATATATGGTAAGAATAAACGTTAAGGAATTAAAACAGTTTTTAATTGAGGAATGGGAAGCAGTTCCTATTGTAACAGTAATTAATTCTGTGGTCTATGAAAAATAGATGTAAATTGATCATTGAAAAAAAAAATGGTGACGAATTCCGTACTAAAATTTTTACAGTCAATAAAGTACTGTGAGGCTTTTTATACATGCTGTGGTTATTCAGAAATGTAAAGATTTGTCACCGCTGTTTTTTTGTTACAGTGTATTATATCGTAAATATTATCTTGCTAATGAAGGTTAGGTTCAGCCTCAACATTAATCCACTGTAATGCTCTTATTGGATTTTCATCAAAAGTATCCGCATTTCGCTTCGCGTCTCTGTCACACTCTATGGCCCCAATACTCTAACATTTTGGCATAAGCTCCCCCCATTGACGAAATAATATTTAAACAAAATAACGATAAATTCCCAATAACTTTGTTGCATCGAACGAGTATCAACTTCTAAAGAGTATATTAAACTCACAATGCTATACACTGTTTTTACTACCACGAGCACTTCTTTTGTATTAAACATACCTAGCCCCCAAAATGGATAATAAACCTTGAAATTTCTCAATCTCAATTATTACCTAAGAGAAACCATGTTGAACATGAAGGTATTTCTTCTCGGCATGTTTGTTTTTAGATTTCTGTTGACCAAAAAATTTTCTTTCTTGTTAGAAGCCCAAGTATTATCCCGTCTACTACTACTTCACTTCTGACCACAGCATGCCTGATATATTCGCAACCTCTCCAAAATATTGAAAGGGAAACAAATAAACAAAAACCTGCTGGAAATGCACTTGCTACATTTGAAGTTAATCTTTGGTTTGATAAGAATGGATCTGAGGGAATAGTAATAATCCTTTGGATGAGATTACGATCTGCATCCAACCACCCACACTTTCTGACTATGATCGGAAGGTGATAATCTATGGCTCTTGGTGGTTCTGTCCTGACTCTAGTCCTATACCATTTCCCAAAGTGTATACTGTTTTCTTTTGGCTGTTACTAATAGCTATTTAATGGAACAAAAGAAATCACAGCTAGTAAGAGATTTTTAGGAAAGCACTATTTCATCGCAAACCGGAAAGTTACAACGATACACGCATGACTGCTTTGATGGTATAGAATGAAGCATTTGCATGCCAAGGAATATGGCTTATAGGAACACTTAAAATGTTCTGTTGTCACAGGAGAAGGTTGCAAATTCAACTTTCCAACAGGATCAAATTGGAAGAGAGAAGTATATGAGATTAAGATGTCTAAATAATACAGACTTTCAGGAAGGTATTTCATAACTCGAGATTAAAGATTTCTAGTTTCGTTCTGTCCATTAAAATCAGCATTGGAGATCCTAAAAATTTCGGAAAACTCCATACACATAAAAATAATGTTTCTTGTCTTGACTATTCTACAAAATAAATAATAGTGTTCCAAAACTACACGTAGGTGTAATCTCCAGGAGTGCATCAACTCAAACCCACCCCGTTTACGAGGACACTCTTATAACCTGGTAGATAACCACCAAAGTCCATGAAAAGATTACACCGAAAATCAATGCCTATAATCCGAATTTTCGACAAAGCTCAGCGATTTCGAGTAGTTGCGCATGCTACTTGTTTGATAGCCAATTCAACTTACCTTAGTCAGCAAGCACCCATTCAGATACCATGGTATTGCAGTCCGTCTTTCCTGTTGAAAGTCTGTCGCTATTATGTCAACTGGAACACTGTCCAAAGTTTGCAAGGCAAACAGCTCTTTATGAGCCAGCTGTTGATACGCAGCCATACAATTTAAGCAGTGATCCAATACCGTATTAATCTTCTTTGGCTGACAGCTAGGATGGAATGAAAGTGTTAATTCTATGTCAAGGAGAAAGTCGTCGCAAGTTCTAGGTATCGGCCAATGGTATTTGTCCCAGCCTAATTAATGTGTTACCTGTAACAGTCATCGTCCCTTTTAAGAAATCTACTTGCGAATTTCACACATTAGTATGAATTCGTGTTACAATGAGAGCCTCTACTATTATAATTTAGGTGCAGTCTTGTCTTCGTCATCGGGAATTTGTCAACGGAGCTATTTGTTATATAACTTCGCTTGGAAGTAGTATAAAAATATGTGGATAGGTGTCTTGAGATTTTCACACGTACGAATGCAATATGTTATTTCACTTTCAATTGATGACATTATGGGTTTCGGCTACCCAGCCTGACAAAGAAATATCTTATTCGCACCAATCTGCTCGTATATTTTACTCGTCGATGTCGAATTAGTCATCCCGCATCTTTATTTACAAGATCGTCATAATCTTTGATGTAATTGATGGAGGTTACACAGTCAATTCATTTTCTAGTTTTGTAAAACTGCAAAAAAAAAAACCTAACATCAATTAAAAAATTTTGTAAACAGGCCCCTATAACCACTCTTTCACAAGTAAAGTGCCCGTTTGCGAATACCTTACCGAGGTTTGTTATCTTATACCTTCGTAGAGGACAATACTTACGTCCTGGTCATCGTCCTATGAGCTTATTATACCAGACTACCAACTAAGGTAGATTCATTTCCTCGTATCTTACACCAATCGATTATCCGAATTGCAGAACATGTCCTCAATTCCTGTTAGCTTTGCCGATATTGGCAAATCTGCCAATGATCTGTTGGGCAAGGACTACCCTAATGCTATTAAACTGGACGCGAAGACCACTGCTTCAAATGGAGTGGTATGTAGCATTTATCCTCCTGGTTTTGCACCTGTCGACGGCGTTGTATGTGACAAATCGTTTTCATATTTGATATAGTCCTTTACCGTTTCTGGAACCAGAGATGCGAAGGCAAACATGCAAGGGGAACTCAAGACAAAATATGCGTATCCAAAGAGCGGCGTGACTTTTACGGGAGGCTGGTCAAGCTTTAATCGGATGACTGGCCAACTCGAGCTAGAGAATAATGTGGCCAAAGGCTTGAAGTTGGACATTTCCGCATCTCTTCTCCCAAGCTCCGGTCAAAAGAGCGCTAAAACGGGTGTCATATTTAAGCAGCCAGGGTTTCACACGAAAATATACCTCGATCTTTTCAAAGGCCCTACATTTACGGGAGATGCAGTAATTGGCCATGAAGGTTTCCTTATTGGCAGTGAGGCTACGTACAATGTGATGAGCGGGGAGATAGTTGGTTACGGCATTGCAGCTGGATTTGTTGCGCCTGAATATAATATCAGCGTTCGCGCATCTAACTCATTAAGTGCATATACCGCTGCTATTTACCACCGCGTTCATTCGGACGTTGAGGCTGGGGCGAAAGCACATTGGGATACTACAGCCAATCAAAACAATGCCGTTAATATTGAAATCGGAGCTAAATATACGCTCGATAAAGATGCATTCATTAAAGTTTGTACAATTTGGGTTTAGTTTTTTGCTCGCCAGTTTTTTGTTATTTCCTGATAATCGATCGATCGATCTAACTATTCTCTCTTTTTTGTTGTTATATGTATATAGACCAAAATCGATAATGCTGGCCGTCTTGGTCTTGGCTACACACAGGCACTTCGTCGAGGTGTTAAAATTTCGCTTGGTGCTAGCATTGACACATCTCGCCTTAACGAAAACACGCATCGCTTTGGGCTTGCACTCAATCTAGAGTCTTAATATACAGCTGTGTTAATATACTAAACGTTGTCGACACTTTGTGTTGCCAAAGGAACTGATCATTGTAATTACTTGCATGTCAATGTATTGTAAGCGCGAAATAAAATATTGCTCTCATATTTTCTCACTTACAACGTACGATTTAGAAATTTATCCTGATTTTAAGTTGGTTGAGGGCAACAAATTGCTCTGGATATTGTACACGGTGTACATAATGATAGTTTGTGGAGAACGCTTAAAAATATATTTCCTAATAAAACACCACACTCGTTGCATGTAACACAACAATATTCCTCCAATATTATACAAACAACTTAGTAACTAAATTCGAAATTTTCGAATTTAGTAATCACATTCTAAATCAAGCCATTACTTTATGTGTTAATGTTAATGTTAGTTTGGCGCATTAAATTTGTTCTCTTGACTTCGACAAAATTTTCAATATTCTGTAATAATAATAAGAAATATTTATTTCTTCATCTGCTTCTCCGTTTAATTTGGAAAATTTTCGAGCAATTATACTATTTTAAGAAACATCTTATGTTATACCAGATTTTAAGATACCTACCACATTGCGCTACATATTTATTGATTGATTTAATTGGCTGATTTTTTGAAATTTCACCTGTCTCTTGCACTTAGTTAGCTCTAAGTCCCAAGGGCTACAGTGTGCATATAGGGAGGGTGTGCATTTATGGAGGGTGCACTTATGGACACAATAAAGAGCCTGTAGGTGAACAAGCTACACAACCACCAAACATAAAGATGATCGTACTACACCCATTACACTCGGAACGGGTGGCTTTGAATTTTAGGTTATTCATTAATGTAGAGTTAATTCGACATATCTGAAGCCAATGTAAAAGGAAAAGAAGGGAAAAAAAGAGGAGGAAGAAAAAGAAGGGGAAAAAAGAGGAGAAAGAAAAAGAAGACAAACTAAGCGAATTTATATATGCACCGAGGTCGAATTCTTTTATATGCCGTAAATTACTAGACGATCTCAAAAATAAGTATTAGCTACTCTTAAGCCTTCTGTAACATCAATGACAAACGTATATTGTACACAGCACATAATAATAAACATGCATACGCTTCTTGTAATAATCAGATCAAAAAAATTAAATAACGTTGGATTATAATGAAGACTTTTGCATCTATCTGATTGGTCATTATATTAATTTCGCTCTGACAATTTTGATTTAGAAATATGTTAATTATGTTTGTCAGTGTTCTAACTAATGGGGAATGTAACACAATATTTGTTGAGAATGACCCCTTTCTGAATTGTTATGTGAAACCTTTTTTATTCAAAACTATGTCGTTAGTTAAGAATACTGCAATTGCCAACTTAATCGCAACTAGTAATAATTACCTTAAATGGGTTCCTCACTCAGAAATTACCGAAATACGACAATTCTGACAGCAACGCATGGAATATCATAATGATGTAAAACCCTTATCACGTCTTGAGAAGGAGAGTAAATATTCTAGTAAGCTCTTACCTACAGGAGATCTGCCTAAACCGAGAAACAGTTATGATTCAGTTGCAGGTATGAATACAACAATTAGTTGATATAATTTACAATATTAACACCGTGCATTTCTTATAATTTAGATACCCAAATGTTCTTTGAATAAACAGTTTATACTTAAGGGTTTACTCCTCCTCTTCCGATTAAATATGAGTTGAGTTAAAAAGAAATCGAAATAAAATAGTGCACGTTTACTGTTAGTTGACTTTGCCGAGGTAGATCTTTTTCGGAGATGCGAATGTCATTACATGTCTATCATTACATGTCTATCATTACATCTCAGTCATATTATTTTCTACATAATATTTAATTAGTTATTTTCAACAATAGATGAGTGATTAAATCATTCTCTATTTAAATTTAATTATCGATTAGTCTTTACCATTACAATTAGTGACCTTTAACTAGGATTTATACTCACGATCTGTATATTATCGGTCTCGTATGCGCTGTCCCTGAATTTAACCCCGAGTATCGCTTCGATTTCTTTGATGGAATTAGTCTCAAAGCCTATCGGTTGGGGAAAATTATCTCTCTAAACTATTAATATAATTAAACAATAATCCTGATGCAAAAGTACTAAATAGAATTGATTGGCAAGTATTCGCCAATGGGGAAAGCGTTTTACACTTCACCAATGACGCTAAGTATCTTTACCAGGGCATGAACGAAATAACATATTTTATGATTAAATATGTATTATCTTTATTAGAATAAAAGGAACTATCCTTAATTGCAACGTCTTGCTGAAGATATGATCTGAAGATGATGTTCGACTATTAACTACGACTCGTATTTATAACTAATTATCGTTTCACTAAACTGTCAAGATTTTTGGAGATTTTGTTGTGTTCGCGTTTGGCACATTCTATTGTATTGACTTAACCGTTACACAAGTTGTTTCCATATCGATAAGAAAAACTATATATCAGCAAAGGGCATACTAATGGACTCTGTCGCATTTATTAAGAGACCTAATACACCTGTAAAAGAAAGTGACAACGTATTAATAAGAAGATGTCCGGCGTCAATCTATCAGCTAGACATTAACCGTCTAATATGCGTGATACGTACAGTACACACCTCCAAACTCTCTCCCATACTGACAGTATCGTTAATTCTCTTGGCCATTTATGTACATCTGAGTACTCTGTTTTAACTCATAGCCATCGTTCTCAGTTTGATTAAATACCCGCTATATGTTTAAGCGCATTCTCTACGCGTAGTCTTTACTATTTGATTATGTCTTGCACCTTTAAGCACGACAAACTTTACAGTATTATTTATTAGAAATAATATGAGTATCACAGTGATTACTATTACTTACTCGTAGTATAAAGATATTTCTATTAACTTTGCTTATTTAGATCCTAGCTATCTAATCGTATTATAACCATTTTTCATGACTTTTGAAACAATTTAATTCATCCTAAAAATGCCGGTATGTATACACCCAAAGTTAAACAACCTTGTCTGGTTTTTTCTTCCTCTTTTTTGTCAAGAGGCAAAGACTTTCTGCGAGGTTGAGAGATAAACAATCCAATTGGGGGACCGTCTCAGCGAATGAGTCGAGCGGAGGGAAACTCGTTGGCGGGAGACACAAATACACATCAAACAAAAATTAATGCTTTTTCAAAGAATAATACAAACAGTTTTGTATTTGTAATTCAAAATTAAAAACGTCATTTTATTTTTCTTGACATATTTTAACAAATGATGTTTAGAAAGTTGATATAAATGTTCAAAATTCGACTAATTTATATAATTAAAACTTTTGAGAGTAAATTTATTCTTCATTCTGACCAAATTTACAGAAAGGAGAAAACTATGTTACACTATCTGAATAAAGATTATCTCTGAAACTCTTTGACAACAAAAAACGCGCACAGTTTGTCGTAAGCTTGCTGAGAAAGAAAAAATTTTGCTTATAGTACAGTAGAGGGCGATGATGTTATTAGTAATAATTATTGAAGATGTAATTGGAGGATTATAAAAATTAGGAGTTCTTTGTGGGAGCAATTTCTGATATTTATGCTTTATGAATTGCTACAGGAAGCCATAAAAAAATATAAAGTCTTGATACTAATACTAATACGATATTTAAACATTGTTGATCAGTGATGTGTACTTGTGCCCCACCATACCGATACACTGATGTTCTCACAAGGTCTCCTGCTAGTATCTTTATAGTCGTTCGCGTACCAAGTTCTGGAAAGTTAACATCATCTACGATGATACTGGTGAATTCTTAAGGATGTTTAATGCAAGAGTTTTCAGACATGAAATATCTATAGAGCTGTATCAGTATGCATTTAGTCATAGTATACCAATATGTAGATACGGTGTACATGAATTATTTTTGGTGCTTGGTAAACAAATTCTAGCAAAATCGGTATGAATAGGATTGATTCATTTTCTCTGAACATGCGCATGTGTTCTTACATCTCGTACTATGTCGGCGATCTTTGACCAATAAAAACCATCTATGCGCGGTATAAAATTAAACGTCAAGTACCTATGTAGACATTCTAACGAAATACAATATCAAAACAACTTACCTTTGCATTTGAGTATGTTTTAGTCGTCAGCTTGCACAGCTTATGCATTCTGTTCTAAAAATATTCTTTACGACACGCTCAATTTCAGCTGTCAAATCATCTCTTACCATTTTGGCTGTATATTATTATATCTACAAAATCGCTGTTGATTATTTGAAGTTTCCAAAAATGTCGGTGTTGTACCCAGCGTAAATTTACCAAAAACCCGAAGAAGTACTTGCTGTTTTGTAATAAG
>CAJVPI010001595.1:0-11257 GCA_910592345.1 Paraglomus brasilianum
CACCAGAGGAATACAAGAAACTTGCCGAGCGGTGTTGTGATGCTGATCCTGATAAGCGTCCAGATGCACAGAGACTTTTGACTGATATCAACGAGCTTAAGATGAACAAGGACAACACGTGGAATACCAGATATCATAATGATGTAAAACCCCTGTCACGTCTCGAGAAGGAGAGTAAATATTCTAGTACGCTCTTACCTACTGGAAATCTGCCTAAACCAAGAAATAGTTCTTATCAGTTACCTACATTATCAGATTTCAACTTGCCAAGTTTAGAGGTCGGAGTCGAAGAGGAGTAAGGGAGGTAGTTTGGATTAGTGGCGGTTACGAAGACAACAATTGGCTCTGTTCATACAATATTAATCGTCCACTGAATAAACTTTTTTTACTCCTTTTCTAATTCAATAAATTAAATACGATATGCTTGTCAATATGGTTGAGTTAACAAGATTCCGAAATAAAAATCGTGCACGTTTACCGTTAGCAGCCTTTGGCTGGTGGATCATTTGAGTATGTAAGAAATATAAAGTAAATTATTTATTACAAAGTAAAATATTAGACGTGAAGAAAATGCGCAGCTACATTCAAGCTTGGTTCACTGGGACTGTGACCATCCGATTTTCTTGCACACCACGATCGTTAACGACACTTCGTTTCATCCCACAGCTTATCAATAGTATTACACGATCCACTCATATTCCTCGAGGATCTATCGCACTTTCCGTGATACTGTTGCATAGCCTTGACGGCCCGGAACGATGCAAGTTTAACAACAGAAATATGTGTCAAGAACTACTCCGTGCGAATAACGTTTGATTTGCTCTGTCCGAGCATATACTAGCTAATTGCAACAATAATTACACCTGCGATATTGCTCTTTTCGTCTGAATAAGTCCGATACATTCCATCGGCAAGTTCAAATCACCCCATACAGATTGTCCAAATATTGATGCATTGGGGGGTGACAAAATCTGTCATATCAGCTGAAGAAAAGGAAAGCCGACGCGGACGAGTTCCGACACCGAATTGCATGTCGAGCTCAAATAATATTCTTAATATGTATAATATCATTTTCGACGGCGGATTGCACTTCCGGTAATGCTACTTGAAACAGTATTACAAGACGTTGAAGGTACGCACGCACGGAAGTAGGAGGGAATGATGTGTTTAGGCTTGAGTGAAGACGTGCTTCCTGTTTGAGTAATTAATGGATTAACTAATGATGATGTTGCCGATGAAGACTCCATGATGACTATCCAACTTTCGTGTATTAAGTAATACACCTCGAACATATAGATGGAATAAAGTGTCTCCAATGGATCTCCTAATGCTTATTAGAATTTTCAAGCAAGATCGATTACGATAAGACTAACCGACAATACCCATCGTTTCCGCAGTTGCTCGCTTGAAGTGACGACCCCTTTACAAGAAATGCATCGCTTGGTGTAGTCAAATGCAGTACGCCGCACACGATTGCAAAGTTTTGATATGCTCGCGGGACACTTTGAAATAATCCGTCTCAGTTTAAGAACAAAGACTGCAGCAAGCAAGCCTGGCCATGCGGTATTTGCCATATCTCTGACTAGTGTTACGTCTTTGTGAAGTGGACGATTTTCAAGCAAGCTCAAAAGTTAATGTTCTTACCAACTATTTGTTGAGAGAACTGTGAAGAAGCAGCTTCGGGTTGCTTTAACGCTTTCTTCTGCGGTGCCTTGTAATAACAGCAGATGAAGGCCATCCGCAATAGAATTGAGACATACGAACTAAAAGTAGGGATGGGGGGGTTGTTGAGAGGCCTTATCCCAGTTGATCAATACTTTGGTTTCTGAGGCATTAAAGAATCAATATGGTTAATTTTACGGCTATTACAATCCAACGTAAATGATTGTATAAACATACCACTGAACTTTCATAGTCGAAGCAAATCTTAATCCTCAAACATCAATCCTGATTCCACTGTCTAGCTTCCTTCCCTGATGAATATGTCCGATCATTGGATTTACGCCTACTTCAACAGCCTGTAGCCTCTTTGGGCAGTAATTTACCAAACGCATTAGTCATATCCTGGAACACATTTATCAAATGCTCTGTCTGATCATACCATTTATAGATAGAGCGAAAAGCATCCTTGCGATCACGGGTTTACCGGTTCATGTACTTATGGACACACACCTAAATAATTGTTGGGATGGGACGCGATTAATGATAGCACACGAGGTAAAAGCCATAGCAGCAACTTGTTAAACTACATACACAACGCGTATTAGCCACTTCGTTTGTGGAAAGTCTATTTGAGCGGGTAAATTCGTTCTCTAAAAAGCCCGAATGCTACAATGGAATTGGATTAGCAAGGCAACGTAATTGCGCCTATAAACACGATAATTATTCAATCACCAATCGTTTTGACATCTTGAAATGGTTCGTCAAAATCAGTTCTAATCCAAACTTCTTTGAGACGATTGTAGATACATTGCGGGATCATTATTGGGTGAGTAGACAGAGAGCTTGAAATAAAGTGTAAGCATCCCTTGCCCATGGTAGCATGTCAGAATAGTGGTCTGTTTTTGGGTCGTGTAAATATGTACTATCTAATAAAGATTATGAGGCTGATTTTTACCGGCGCAAATGGATGCAAAAGTGATTGATCGAGTAAAAAATTTGAGTTTGTTCCTAGACGAATCCACTAATTGGAAACTCCTGATAATTCAAACAATGTAAGTAATTCTTACTCGCTAATGCAATAGTAATAGGAAAATTACACCAATTTCTAACTTAATTTTTTGCCAAAATGACAATTAACACAGAAGATTTATTGTTACGTGTGTCAATGTATATTTAGACTACACATATTAATATACACAGTAAAGTCCGCTTTAACGAAGGTCCGCTTTAACAAAGATGGCCTTATAACGAAGCTTTTTCATGGAACCGATTCATTCATATATGCTTAGCGCCCGGTTTAACGAAGATTTATAATTAAAATCTGTATAACGACATAGCGAAGACATTTCAAACCCGCTATGATATACCGAAATTTTGGTGCATAACGACGTTCGGCATATTGGTAGCCCTTCGCCCCTAACAGATTTGGATAATAATGTTTGGGATGGCGTTCGCTGCAAATAGCAACACCCACATTGTCTCAGAATGTAAAGTTATGCGATGCCTAGTATCAGAGTCGTATTGATGGTATTGGCAAATGATTAGTTAAAAGGTATTTCTTCTGATCGTTGGGTTAATATTTGCTCGATTTATAACATTGGATGAGGAAGGAGTGCTTCATATCGGATATGATACGATCTGATCACTTATGCGAAATTGTATCAATATTAATCGCAAATGGCTATTACTATAGGAATACTACTTTACCATATATAGTATCACCTCTTCTAAAGGGTAAGATGGTTCCTTCACTAAGTCCATCACCCCTGATTATTTTGGTAATTGAAAATTTTATATTACCAAATATGGTAGGGACGATAAATTAGTGAGGGATGTTCGTTATATTGATGTAATAAATATGTCTAATTCTTCGCCCATTCAGGTTAACTACAATTGTTATGAAATAAATCCCACTTAACAAATATCATGTGATTATATATGAAAATTCGTTATATAGGTAGAAGTCCGCTTTAACGAACAGTCCGCATCAACGAAGTTTTTTGGCGGAACGGAGCTCTTCGTTAAAGCGGACTTTACTGTGGGCAAAATCAATTCTACCATGTTTACGGCTGCAGAATCACCGGGACAATTAATGTCCAATATGCATATAATTTATGAATATTATTACGAGTGTTGAAGGAATGTTTGGATTAAAGAACGAGATCCAAACTATAAGATAAAATATGATGTTAGTTAGCGAAATTACCTTCCCTTATGTTGTTTCACCGGCTATCTATCTAATTACGAAATTGTTTTATATACTGTGCTTGTATTTAGCGCAGGAATGCGGCGCATGGCGAGACGCGTTTATGTGTAATTCACGTGATAAAACTTTAAAATGAATTTCCATTTTCAATAATAAATTAAGTCTTTTTCGTAATTCCGTTTCATATTGCAAGAATATGATTAATAAAGGTTTTGAAGAAAGGCTGTACATCAACGTAACATTAGCAATGTGAGTTACAATAGTGATATAAAATCACTTGATGATACTTGGTTAATTGATGAACAATACAATAATAACAACATACTAAATATCAATGCCATAACATTTGCGTCCAAGTCCTTTGCTTTTAATTTGTAAAATTTTAGTCTTCACTACACCCAATAATATACTTCCACTTGCCAAACAGTTAATTTTTATTCAGCAAAAAAGTTTCTTTGATAACTTGCTAATAAAATCGGGGCGAACAGGCAGCATACACTCGTCTCATTTCGACGGGGCGACTTTTGAGTTTTACTTGTTCTTTAATTAAGAAGAGATTGATTTAGTTCATTATTGTAGATTTTTATTTATGCAATTGGCCATTCATATTGCATGACAGACCGAGCTAAGAATATCGCCGTGGCTGGGCGACACATGTCCAGCCTAATTGGAGCCCTATGACTTCATTACATGAATCGACCGAAAAAGAAAAAAATTTTGTATCGTTTCACTGCATACATATTTGCGTGTTATGGACCTAATTATGGTCTGTGGAAGGTGAGGGTGAATGGTAAGTTAAAACTTTAACAAGTGTTCCTTGCCCCCCTCCAAAAAAAAAAGGAAAAAAAGTCAAACAAGAAAATTCGAAAATATCCAGACGCGTCAGACGCCTCTTGCACATGCTTTTACATCTGTGTACATATATGCTCGCTTTAATTAATTTTATTTGCTATTTTATTTGAAAAGCGGAGATAGTCAACCTTTTTTCTCGAAATTCAAACTTAACTGTGTTTCTAAGGCCGATCTGAAAAAGGCAAGAGCAATCGGGCCCGTCCCCAGCAAAACTTTTGGTTTCCTAAAAATTGATTTATTAACACACGTACACAATATGAATCGAGTACTTGTGTTAAAATCAGGTTTGGCGTTTACTCAAAAAGCCGACTTGACTTTTGCCGACCGGGCTTCTGATGCAGCCCGCAAGCCTCGCAGACGTTTCAGCTCGCCCAGTTTTACCTGAAACATTTATTCCTCCTTGTACAAAACGCCAGACTCAACACGTGGTTCCATATTTGCGTATTGATTACGACATAATATTCCGAAAAGGAAAATGTAACAGTGTTATCTGGAGGATTGGAGAGGGGACATTGTGTAAATGAAAATATCAAAGATATCCATAATCGAAATGAGAAATTACTCTTCGATTGCTTTGGATTCCTCCAATGTTACTCTGGTACTTTTATTGTTTTGTTTTTCAGATTCGATCACTTTTCTATAGTAGAAATAACAAGATTTATGTTTACAAAAAAATCGAATTACGTTACACTGTCTCAACTATTTGATTATGCATTGGGTATTTTCAAACGAGTAAACAGATTGTTTGGCAAGACCGCATTGACAAACATTCTAAACACCAAACAATATGTAAACCACGGCCCTTTTATCCCCCAAATCATAAATATTATTATTGATTTTGGTATCTTTCGTTTTTAATTATGTGCAAACGAAGATGTAATTATTAATCGAAATAAATTTATACGGTTCAGTAGTTTGACCTCTCGAAATATTGTGTGTGGCATCGAGTTCCATTCTTGTCCGGAATTACATAGATCTAGTTCCATTCTTCATTGCAAACAGTCATTACGTCTAATGCGAGAGGTTGTTTTGTTGTTGAATTGTCACTGGGGGCTGCAGTACCGTCTACTTCACGGAAATAGCAGACTCGAACCGAGTTGTCTTCTGCAAAGGGAAGACTATATTTGAGAAATCCGCGAACTATTAGAACAAAGTCGTGGCGAAACATTTGCGACCTTTAAATAAATTAAGAATTAATTAGTGTTCAGAATATGTTACAAGTATCCTGTAACTGATGTCGTCACAACATAATAAAAGTCTCGTGTCCGATCGCTCTCTACTCACCATCGATTCTGTGCGTCTTTATCTGATCTCCCGCCAGGATTCTTTAAACGAACTTGACTCGAAGCCGTGCTGACGATGCCCTTGCGATGAGTGCCACCGGTAAACACAAGCTTTTCATCAAGATATAGTACCCTCCCCAAATATTCATTTGGTATTATTGAAGATGGTGAGAGTTCTGTCGAATTTTTTGTTCTTTCCAGATCAGCTGGATTTGTTGGGATAGCAAAGATATCGAGATCTGCATCAACTATCTCGATATCCCAGAGGTCGAAATTCCGTGCTTGGACATCCATGTCAAACATTAGTTCCTTGTCAGCAGCCAGGACGTTAGTTATGTCGATTATGCTGACTTCTCGAAGCGGGCGGGTGGAAACATAATAGAAGAAGAAGCAGGTGGCCAGTAAAAAGCAGGCGATAAACATTGACCATAAGGGGGCCGTGTTTGAATTTCTGGTGGATGATGGATGGATGGATGGATGGATGTGAGATAAAAAGATATCGAAATTGAATGGTACATAACACATGTGCCCTATCTATACCCTACAACTCGTTGCTTGTTTTTCCCACAACTCACCGGCGTTGATCCTTGTATGGTGGTCTTCGTTTGATAAATAACGGCAAGCGTCGACTATCATGCCCGTAATAAGGTGTTTCCACCGAATCGGGATAAAAATACTCTGTTGCTCCATAATTCGGATACTCTCCTTTCACGCGCACCCACATGTCTGGCAATGCTGGCCTAATTGTCCCTGGTTTATGTAACCCAAAATTCTTGCAGTTACGTGGGATATAATCATCCGTGTCAGGAGCATTTCCCTGAAAATATCCATAATCCTGTGGACGATTTAAACTGCCGTAACGAGAGTAACCAAAGGAATTGTGGGATGAGACTGAATAGTTGTTGTAACCTTGAGGCATGTGTGGGCTGGTGAAGGGAGAATGTGGGTTCGGTCCGTTGAGACTTGCTGCCGAAGATGTGCGAGAGTGACCACGATCGCGATAGATGAAATCCTCGTCGTCGGTGTCTTAACAAGGGTTTGTGGTAAGCGTTAGTTGGTGATGGGGGAGGAATTTCATGTATCAAGTTCACACTATCATATGGCCGGACCAGTTAGTTACCTTCAGAAGCATCGACCGCACTGGAAACTTTTGCAGCGAATATGTCAGCGCGCGACATTCCCTCGGTAATATTTATGGGTGGTCGTTTCTTTTTCTTTACTTTTGATGTGTCTGTGGATTTGGTAGAGCGCACTTCGGGCTATTATGTCAAGAAAAAACCGTCAGCATAAACAACAATGAACGATTGTTTGAAAAACTCCGCCAGTGATCAATTTAAAGTCAAGTGACTGGTCGTAAAATTATCGTGGAAATTAAATTTTGTGCTATAAAAGTCAATTATCGACCGATGAATCCAAATAACGAAGCATGGTAAATGACTTAGGGTTTATACAGTACAAAAAGAGTATATATATAAGGGAGACGAGGTAAAAGGCTGAAACAAATACTATAAAGAGACATTGAAAATCCCAATATTGGGACTAAAAAGGACGTTTACATTTAATAGAGTTGTTATCTCTGTACATTTACCTGATACTCTTTTCGCCCAGCATTACATATTGTAGTTTCGACAGTTAACTGTCTGTCTGATCCCTTGCTTCTTGTACTAAATGTAGTGAACTTGTCTACTAGTTTCTTTGCGCGCGACGGTATTGTGTTATTTGGTAATTGTTTAGGTGGAGAAGGCGAAAGAGGTTTTTTGTCGTTGTAGTGTTCTATTTCTGTATTACTATCTTGAGGAGATATTATCAAGTTGGCAGCAGACATGGTGACAAGTTGAACAGTTATAACCGAGTCGAGGGCTTTTTTTTTTCTTTCTTATATACAAATGCGAGATGTCTGTGAGAGAGATCTTCGAACGGGTTCTATTGACATACACAAAGATGTGTTGTAGAGAATACTATAGAATGCCTTGTAAGCATGCGATTACGTAGCTAACTGGTCTGCGATATATGTATATTATTATTAGCCGTTGTTCCAGTACCACTTTTGGTCCTATTCAGGTTGACAGTGAGCTCTTTTCTTTCGAGTGGGTATAGAATTGGTCGCAGTGGTTATTTTTTCCCTGGACAGAGATAATAATAGAGAAATGTCTTGGGTTGTTTGAGATATATATATTGAAGATTATCTAACGTTTGTATATATATATATATAATATAGTACACTTGGGTTTTTTGCGAGGGAGTCTTTTTCGTTGTGGGTGAGAATGTAATCTATTTCTAGTTTGCTTACAAGGGAAAGAGATGGTCTCCCGGGAAATTTATTTGTTTATCTATTGCAGAAGTGTTATTTTGTTGATTAACATTTGTGGGTGCGATGTTGTTTATCAGCGGGAGCGAGTAAAGCCAGTACGGTCTTTTATGTTTTGGTTTCTCTCCAGTCAACCACCAATTGTCATGGATGGGGAGACAGCACGTGATTGATACCATTCGGAGTGCACTTCACAACCCGAATAAATAACTCGTTTAATAAACGGATAAATGAGTTCAATATAAAACCCTTATCAATTTCAACCAGAAAGGGTATTCTATAAATGAAGATACTGTATTTCTATAATAATAATAATGGTTTTGTGTATCTCATCTATTCACACCTGTACAACATCGATATAAATAACATTTTATGGGGCCAACATTAATGCAAACCATCACCCCAAGCCTGACCAAAATTTTCAGGGGCCAAAATGATCTGGAATTCCTCTGATAACACAAAATCAACTAACAGAACGTTTAGACTTCTTCTTGGCTTTTTGCTCATTGTTTCGACAATGTCAATTGTTCTCTTGGTAGCCATGCAAGGCACTAATAATTATGCACCAGCATCACATTCGAAAGCCTGTATAATAATATCATTTATGCAGTGGTTTTTTTCCAAGCCTTGTGGTCATTAATTGTCCATTGTGTCTAAAGCTGGATAGTCAAAAAGGCTAAAGCAAAAATCTGCTTATCTTCAAATCCCCCGAGCATCCATCGCTGTTTTGAGTAGTCGGAATGGGGGGCCGTTCATTGCAAAAAGCAACGTCCTTTCTATTTTATACACAGTGGAAAAATTGCTACACTACATATCTATCTCTTGTGTCTCTGCGTCTCTCTGCGTCTCTGCATCCAGTTTTTTTTTTTTTTTTTTACTCATTAGGCTCTTCCCATAACTTGTTCGCAGAGATTGGTATCGGCCCCTCGTTTTATTCATGGGAGAAGGGCGTTTCTTTTCCCACACATGCATATATAATAATTGTATTTCGACAATTCGTTTATAATAATGCCTTTGTAGAAACGAATATCAATTAATCAATTGTTCCACTTCAACGTTAGAATTTGTTGTCTGTTAGCCGAACCTTCCCAGTCATCATCGAATTGTCTGGACAATTATAATTGCCTACGGAATGTTCTGTAATTGTTATCAGAGATCCATAATAATAAGGATGATCTAAATAAAGAGAATTGTCTATGCGCTTTGTATCGGTGACACTATATTCCATACTCGACATGCGTGTTACTAGCTACGATAATTATCACTCAATGCTATCCCCGATTTTGTATGGATATACCCTACCTGATATTTGGGGTTATTATTAGCTAGTTATTAATTACCGTATTAGTTATTATCGTGTTTGTTGTGTCCTTGTTACGTAGTTACAATACACAATATGGCTATGCTAATCTCATTTGTTTATCTTAATCGTTCATTTTATCATCATGATGCTTGGCCCATCTTATAAAGTATAATGAGTTCTAGCTAGGCTGATGGATCCAACAACCAATAAAAAATCGCACATGAAAAACCTGGAGAGAGCGTGTGCTCGTGAATAGTCTTGCTTACAAAGAAATCGAATGATAAGTATTGTGACGTCTAATGGAAACGAACGACACATCAACTGACTTGCGCATTGATGCGGGTCTAGTCGGATATGGAAAGCCATTCTGTGGCGGTAAGACTTGTAGGAACAATAGCAGTAAGAGTAAGTAGCTACAGTTGTACTGAAAATATTGTGCTCATCCAGTAGCACCAAAGAAATTCTCACGGACTTAGTCACGCCACTTTAATTAAAAATCTCTTTGGCGATGAAAGCATTTCATCATTCATTGGCTCTCTCAACCTACTCCGACGCCTATCTTCTTATCGAGGACATCTCCCTAAAATCTTTCCCCCCCCAACCTCCAGTCTCATCCTTCCCTTTCCCAGGATTTCCCGTCAATTGATTTGCTGTGCTGACCCGCCGCCATGAGATTTCATCTGGACGCTCGGAGTCTCGTTCTTAAAGAAATCTAAAGCTAATTCCTTCCACTTTTTTGCGCCCTGCTGATGTTCAAGGAGGAGAATTCCTACAATAGGAAAGCAAGGAGTATGAGAGGATTAAATTAGTCACAGTATGAACGAACGAAAGAACAGCGAGAAGCCTGCAGGGAGCCCGTCATACCATCTTCAGATACCGAAGGTTGATGTTTGAGCGGGACGGCAATGTCTAACATTCGAGAGCGCATGCGCAAAAGACAAGTATTAGCGGCATGTAAACGCTGGGCGGATTCGCAGTTGACGATTTTTTCATGCAACAAGCTTTGTATGTTTATATTGCACGTGTTATTTACAAATAAAGAGAGAAAAACGGGGGAGGGGAAATCACATACCGTCATCAGGCAGTTTATCTTCTCTCCAACTGTCGAGAAACTCTAAATACTTTGTCGTACGAAAGTGTGAATAATTGTATTTACCGTCCTATATCGCAGATACAAGATAACGTAGGGGTGAAAGAAGGGTGAGTAATGCACAAAGGCTTAAAGATAATATACTAATTCGGTACTCATACACACCGTCATTGCGTACAAATGTGTTTCTACGACGGGAGGATAAGCAAAAATTCCCCTCAGATGCCAACCTAATCAATCTATTGTTTGTTTAATCAACAACCATTTTAGCTATTCAACACATTCGATTTGTAATAACCACAGCCACACCAATAGCACGTGATACGATCTACAAAGGAAGGTACGTACGTATGCTAGTACGTCAGTGATTGCGTCACTCGGATCTACTTCTTATCTACTACTACCGTTACGAGATCTACTGTATTTCCGCATCACAATAAACTTGTCTGAATTCGATTAATTTGCTGTATATATTAATATTGAATTGAAATACAGTAATAAATTTCACGTGTAGACCAAATCTTACTTTTACCATCTATTGATTTCATACCAG
>CAJVPI010001596.1:0-11242 GCA_910592345.1 Paraglomus brasilianum
CTATTTATGGAGCTGCAATGATCAGTGGTTGCTGAGATATGTGCACTGTGTCAAAACTTTTTGAACCACCCACGTACAAATACACAGCTTAGCATTTTCTTGTGAGCTATTGTTATTATTACGATTTCAATATTGCTTTTACTTTGTTTCGTTTGAACTATTTATATTCATATCAACAACGCTATACTTGTCTACGTTTTTATTTTCCCTTAGTTCTCCAACATTCTGTTCAAAGAAGACGAAAGACGACATATGGTCGGTGACTAGAGTTTTTAAACTACGATTGCGACATGAATTCCTGCACGTGACTTAATGCAATGGAATGCGACAAAAAATTGCTGTACCACTGCATCAAGTTAAACTTTCGTTTCGCTATGTTGTAGAACACACAGAACTTGCAGATGATAGGACGTGCTTGAATATAGGACAAGATAATGAAAAAGTTTGAGCAGTATATTGATGAAGTGTTGAAGAAGGTAAGTTGTATGGAAAAGACAACATGTAAAACGTGTCTAATTCCAGAATCGTAATAATCGTTGCATTCGGTTAATGCCTAATAGTAAAATTACAATTGTCCCATATTTACACCGACTCATATATTAAAGGTTATATCGCAACCAAAACCGTTCGCAAAGTCTGGGTCATAAGTTCAAAGAAAAAGAAAGGGAAAAAGAACGATGAACGTATCGTTGATTGTGGTTTAATGTGGGATTAAAGAGTTGGTGAGTGAAGATCTTGAATTGCTTCGAATATGGGAATGAGTGATACAGAGAAGGGCATCGGATAAGTGTTTATGTGTAAAAAAGAGGTAAAAAGAGCGTGATATAAACGCGTTGATGCAAAGACGTTAATATAGACTTTTTTAAGATTTGCTCATTGCACAGGTAAAACTGAATAAGTGCTTGGGTATAAGTAGATGAGATTCGACTCTCGTGTTTAAACTTACTAATTAATGTGTTGCTAATAAATTAGACAGACGGTTGCCGAAATTGTTGAACCAAAGAAACCATAGTAACGTTAAAACAGAAGAACCAAGAATCTAATACAACAGGAAAGTAAATCAGGGTTCCTCTTCTCAGTCATGGGGTAACAAAAAAATTTGGAAATTTGTCGCGTAATTTAAACAGTTCTAATTTACCCAATTTGGATCCAAATTACGTCGCGAAGATTTCAAAACAAACGCAAAGTTTTTGTTTTGTATATAATAAAGGTTTGCTTTGATATTGCTATGTAACTTTTTTCGTGATTTATTTTCAACATGTCTTTTACTGAAAAGAAAGCCAAGCCATATTACTTTTTTGGAACAAGGTGTCAAATCTGCACATTCTGACTAATATACACCTTCAACAATCTATTATAATATTGAAAAACTGGCAACGTTTTGCATAAAGGAGGTAATAACCGACCTAAAAATTACGTGTGGCGCAGCACAAGTCATCGGTCAGTACATTCGAAAAGACACGTCTTTGTCACTGAGAACTTTGGCAACTAGACTGACAGCAAACTACATAATAGCAACTGACTTTGTGCATATTTGGTTTTGAAACACGGGGGGGGGGGGGGGGGGGAGATTACATTGAGCAAAGGTTAGCTATTGCAACTTGAAGAATAACGTAATTGCCGTGGATAGGTGTATGCAATGATCGAACAAAATGCAGGATTTGCGGCTGATCTGAAGCCAAGGTTTTGAGTTTATCTTAACTAAAGCCAAGTATCAATTCGTCAAGGGGCATTGAAAATCGGCAAAAAAAATAGCGCCCTTTTGTTTTCTGTAGGGACAATGTTTAAAATTTATCACTTTATTATGATTGTTCCATATGATAAGTACGATAATAACTGTCGGGGAAATGACTGTTGGGAAATGACTTCTTGTACAATGGTTGTCATAAATATCCGGATTTACGTGGCGTGGTAACCTCGCAAACAGAAAATTTTATTATTATTATTTTGTATGTTTAAAATAAGTTTTGTGCATACATTGATACTAACTATGTGCAATTTTCAATAATCTATCTTTCCCCCTCCCGCAGGTTTTTGATAGCTGGCGAGTAAGAAGGCCAATCAATAATTCGAATACCATGGCGTCAAGTCATTTCACTTGCCTTGTGGATAGGGGAGTTATCCTGTTGAAAACGCAATCAGTTAATGGTAATGGTTATGATGAACCAATTTTGTATTTGCTGTGTACCAAATTATTTATGACGACCACTGTAATTGTCAAACATCCGCCAAGGTTTCGCTTCGGAATTGGCAAGCGTTTTGGGAGAGAGCAATATAGGCAGCATTCTGCAAGAAGATAATGATCTTCGAAAGTCGCAAAAAAAAAAAAATAAATAAAATAAATAAATAGAAGAATAGAACCGCTCCCCCCGGGTAAAGTTGACGGCGACTATACAATGTACGTAGCAATATGGTTCACTCGGACTTGTATTCCGAGTCGACTAAAGACTCACTGAGCATCAACGCAGTAGTTAGCATTTACAAATAAACAATTGTCATAGAAGCTATTCGTTTCTATTTCTAATTAACCAATCAACGATTAGTTTAGCTGTCATGTAATATTCGTTTTGATAACCAAGGGGTACGCCTATTTGATATCGAGTGTTGTTACTAACTTATAATTATATGATTCAAACAAGTCCATTGACTTTTCGGAGATAGCAAACAAAGTGATCGAGGAATATTTAAAGCAAATGTCAAATGTTCTCACTGCCGAGGAAATAGAAACTCCAATGCCAGCATACATTACATTCTCGGATTCTCCGCTCGAAGACTGTTTGTGTGGGTAATATGAATCGAATTACAATAATAATAACCAAGGCTTAAATATTTTGTATGCGTATTAGAAAAAACATGCTTTGAAGGACTCCCAACTACTTGCTCATGTGCCAATATACGCGTTTCCTGTTTAAAATAACAGTTTTTTCCCCACTTACTTCGTTAATATAAATTGGTCTTCTTCAAAATTAAAACAATAACTGGGCATACATGTGATTGATGCAAATTATAATTAGATATACAGTTTGACTCAAACATCGTTTTTCTATATAAACGCCGATGCACGCTTTTATGAACTTTTTTTTCTGTTCACAAATAACATTGATACAATGAGCGAACCTAATAATATAAACAGCAACTATGTCGGACGTTATAATAATGTTTATCAGCCGGAGGACTTCAACTTTGATACTCAAGATTTCCTTCCAACTGCTACCTCCTCAATAATGTCGGTATGATGCCTATGATTACTATCGATTACGGCAATGCTGGAAATACAGCATCGCATTAAAGTATCTTATTACCATCCAGGCGTTAACACCGTGAATGGGCAGTTGAACGCACTCAGTCGCGAACAAATCGAAGCTCACACAAAGCTCGTCCAACGAACATTTCAGTACGATCAATAGTCGATCTATTACATATGCTTTTACGCATCACTTTCATTTAACAGCTCTAACGTAATGATCAGTGTTAGGCAGTGTATCAGCTAATACTAGCATTAGCTTTGACTCGTGTGGGAGAAAGAAGGATAGCTCATGTATGCTTGTCTTGCAGATGACAATATTAATGGCAAGTTTCTTTTGGTGGAAGTTTCATATTAATATTCATTGTTATAAAGTATTAGCTTTCCAATAGTGTAAAGTCATTGCTTTCCACTTTCTGGTTTCATGTCAATATATCTATCGCATTCTGTGTTGTCGTCTTTCACAATAGGAGCTACTTTGTCCAGTCACTTGATGATAAATTTCCGATTCTTTGTCCTTTCCAAATTTGGTTTAGATGCCTATCGCTATTCATAACAAGATCAGGACCCTTGCTTTATTTATTTATAAATAATAATGTTTTTAGCAAAGATCACACAAACATCACGCGGAGTATCGGTATGACGAAATTGCGGAAACAAATTTTGTGTAATAGATTCAATGCTTTGCATTTTTTTATAACGTCCAAACATCGATCTTCTCTGAAAGCGAAAAAAAAGAACTAGTTAATCCACTCGGATTTGCAAATACAAATACATAGCAATCGGATTTCAACCTTGCGTGGGAATATCCCAGTGCTATGCAGCTCGCGGAAACATCTGCTAATAAAGTAGGCAAAAAGGTTCGTGAAGCTTGCAAATCTCCAGTTTCCGGACTTACCAAGCAATGATGATTTTCTCAATTTCGCAAAAAAAGCCGTCTGTCCTAGTATTACATAACTTATCCTATATCTATTTCCTATCTATTCCATACCTTCTTTAAGTCAAATGCTGGTTCTCGTAACTTCTTTCACCTTTAACCCGCCAGACCAGTCAGTTCTAATCGCCAAAAAAAAAACAGAACAACAACTTCACATCAACTCAGTGACTCACAACACACCCAGATATCTTCATTTTCATTGGATTATCATTCGTTGGTTTTAACACATTGAAAGTAGATGTGTCTGAGCATAGCTGTTATGAATAACTGGTAGAGTGCTTGTCAGGCTAAGCGATTTGATGTTAGTGGACAGATTGGGTATGAAGGGTAAGTAGCAAAGCCGGGGGCAAAGGCACTCATTAAAAGGCACATTGGGCAACGTGCGCTTTTAGTCCTTACATTCCTACTATCAGTGTTTGTCTACCACTTTGTGCTATTCTCATTCTCTTTTTCTATTTGTTGCGGATTTCGCATGATGATGCACAAATAATTTCATTTCTCTAACGGCAATCATCAAAACGATTTCCTCAGTCTCACCGACGATACAGTAGAGTTAAAACTCAAGATTCGAATTTTCCCGTCTTCACTTCGACATCTTGTGCGAGTCGTCATCAATCAGCCTTGGGCAAGTACGTCCGAATCCTTCACTCATCTGGCTCGTCTACGTTTGATGGTAGCGTCCGATTCGGAAACAAAATTCCATCGCTGACGCGACATTGGCGAAGGTGGATGAGAATGGATTCGCAAGTGTGATCTTGCCGAAGAAGGGAGTATTGAATCTTGTCCTCAATCAAGGGATACCAAGAGATCACGGTGTCATGTCATAACTATTATTGATCACGGCTGGAGATGAGTAAGCTCGAATTTTTAAAAGTTTCATGCTCTTGGAAAAGTACTATTCACAGAAGGTGAAGTAATAGATGGGATAGGATTAATATTTATTCGGTTGGACGAAGAGTCGTGATATTTGAACAGCTACTTTATTTTTATAGTCGCACGATATCCAAAAACTTCAAACTACGCAAGAGTTTCCCAAATACGCAATGGCATCCATCACAAATCACTTTTATTATAAACATCTTAATAATCAATTAAACTGTCGTATGCTTAATCTACATTACCACATTCTTCTCAACTCTATAGTGTTCTTTCCGTTTGTGTATGATGGATCCGAGAGAGTCTCATTGAGTGTGCTAGAATGAACTCGGACAAGAACGAGTTCTTTAAACTTGGCAACGCTAATGTCTTGTTTAGAGTATGAAGAGTTCGGTATCGAAACCAAGTTGTATGAGATCCAGAGCCGAATTCATTTGATATTGGTGGTCCTTTCTTCATATTTGCTATTACTGCATCAACATTTTTTTAAGCATATAACACATTTAGTGACCATCAGATGCTCTGGTCATGTGTTTGATATATCTTTCCGAATGCCAATGGTTTCATTGTTCATGATGAGACGTTGTGTGATAGCTTTGCGAATGAAAAACTGACCAGGTCAATCAGCGACAACAGGAATGCATAGTTGGAAAGGTTGGTGTGCATCGTTTATACCTTTTAACGAAATCGATAAGTATAGAGTTTTCCAGTGGGCGGGAGCAATAGGGGTTAGATCATCGAAGGTGATAGCATTGTTCACTGGTTGGTCGTTTTTCTGAATCATTGTCCCAGCATTCTGTATATAAACTTTGGAAAGTTTATATACATCAATGCATCTTAAGACTTTTTGAGTTCTCCTCTCCGCAAACGGTCTTTATAAGAGACGCTCAAATTTACAATGAACCGCTCGTCAAGATGGTAAATGGTATTGCTGGCATCGGGCATGGATTCGTAAGATAGTTGCCATATGTGCTGCTCAGGAAGTACTAGTTACGTCAGGTTGTCGTTGCATGAATGTTGTGATAATCATCAACATTTAGCACAAGAGCATTTTCTGTATGTTGCGACAGAGCATCGTCTACGTATTCTCCATGCATGTCTGACATTCTTTTCTTCTGCAATCTACCGCTCTTCTTGCTGTTGTAGTCGAGGTTTGCCATAGTGTTTAATCCTTCATTGCTCGTTCCTGCTGAATCTAAATAGTATGCAACATCAAACTTGGACATTAATTTTCGTATTATTCAACAAGCAGAGATAGCATATGAAGCCATTACTTTTTCCATAGGCCATCGTTTGCTTGTTACGCTCAAATGGTCGAGCTGCCGAATAAAGGGTCTTTGAGAGCCTCCTCTAGTATGTCTCGTATTGCATAGATGGCTTCTCCACACACTCTCTTTCATAAAGTTTAAGGGGCTTATACCCCGCTATAAAAGATTTTTCTACCAATTACAAATGAATTGCACAGGTTTTACTTTTTTTACACTTTATTGGCTATCGTTATAACATAATCACCGTGATAGTGATCTGCTTGAATAATCCAGAAATACATGTTTATTATTGGTCATAAATCAAAAAATCATGCTAATAATCGGGAAAAGCGGATAGATAAATACTCGATTAGAATTAGTGTCGGCTATAACGCGAAATAAAAATATAAATAGCAAAAGGGTAGATTTTAACTACATAAAGTGTAAAATGTATAAAATGTGAAATCTATAATTTTGGGGACGGTTTACTATAAATATCCTCTGGTAAATTTATATATCTATATAGCCAGCGTTGTTAATGGAGCGGAGTGGATTGAATTTGGGTTGTGCTCCAGTGGAGTAAGTTCAACCTAAACCACTCCAGGTTGACACTCTGGAGTGGAGTCTTCGTGCTTATATGAAATCAATTTAGATTAGTTGTTTATCACCAATATTTTAATGATTATTACACAGGTGCCAAAATTATGTGCAAAAATGGCATATTTAATTTGTAATTTCATGACAATCAAAATTTATTAAACAAGTTATTTACACTTAATTACAAAGTGCCCAGGAAATCCCATGCACTAAACCATGACAGTCAAATACTGTCAACTCATATCATTGTCATCCATTTGACAATATATTCTTGCTCTTTGAGCATTTACATAGCCATAAGAATAGTCCACCCAGCTCACGATCATACAAATGATTTGTCAATTTGTATGATTCACTACACTAAAACTTTCCTGATACAAATCCATATGTCTTACTTATCACCGTCACTGCTTATTTCAGAATCGCTTACTAGTAATTTGTCTTAGAAACGAGTTTGGCACCCATCAAACTAACACAGTTAGAATACATCACAAGAATTTTTACAGTTACATTATACGTCCTAATAAAGACATATCTTATTCGTGCGTGCAAGTGCGAGAGTAACTAAACACGAGATACTATATGTCCAATTACGTCTCAAGAAGTATTAAGTCCTCACAATCATCCTCTCGTTTATCACACACTTGCTGAATCCAACTTTTCAGACACATTGCAGCACGTGCAGTATCTGGCTTTAGATTGCATCGAATCTTCGTTATCGTGTTTGCTGCCATTGAAAAAGCCTGTTCTGAAGGTACACTAGAACCTTGCATACTTAAATACATTCTTGCGAGAATGGGAAAATCTCCCTGAAAACGACGCCACCAACCTAATGAATCTGAGTCGGAAGAAACAGGTGTTGCGATGTATCGAGTAAGTTCATCTTCGGGAGGTATTTCGTCAACTGCCTGATCTGAAATAAGTGATTCGAAAAATAATCGTTTGTTTCGGCACCTGGTCGATGTACTAGCATTGTTTACACCCTCGACATCTATGTAGGATGGCATGCATTCTTTCAATAATGATATTGCCTCGTCACGTTGGTTACTGTCTAAGAATGTCTTTGTTTTCGAACGTGGGTCCAATAGAGCACCGATTTTAGTTGAATCGTTTACATATGCCCAATATTCTTCAAGCTTGTTGTTAATTGCATCTACTACTACGATTATACTCTCTTCAGTGTGGTTCTGCACAAACGTATGCAGATGATGGCGTAAAGCACCAAACGTAAGTCTCACGTCACTTATTGTCGGATTGATAGTATTTCGGTTGCGTCATACATAGGTTCAAGTAGTACAATCATTGTGCTGACCTTAGACAAATCGTCATCATGTAAATAAAGAGCATCAAGCTCTCGATGCTTGGCAACAAGTATATTAAGAACATCGCGCATACGTTGGAACTTCCTAAGCATCAGATATGTACTGTTCCATCTCGTTTCGACGTCTAACTCAGGTTTTAACTCAACTGTGTTTTCGAGCTGACAAACAACCCGTAATGAATCACATAACCTTGATGATTGCCGTATTTTCTTAACAAATTCTCGAACCTTCGTTACAATTGGTGATACCCGTCGCAAACCATGTTGAACAGCAATGTTGAGAATATGTGCAGAGCATCGATGGTGGATAAATTCGATATTTCCGACTGCTGACAATCGTTCTTTTATTGCACGACCTGCAGCTACCATAGATGCCGCATTATCAGTTGTCATACACAAGAGTTTGTTGATGATATTAGCATCTTCAAGAACACGCATAATGAATTCTTCAATCCTTTGAGAAGTATGCTGGCCGGGAAAATAGCATAGATCAAGCAGAAAATGGCGTAAATTCCATTCATCGTCAATGAAGTGTACGGTCACACCGAGGTATGACTGCATTGTAACAGAACTCCATATATCACATGTTATAGACAATTTCCTTGGTTTTACAAGCTCTTTTAGGATTTCTTCACGCATACTATCATGACGGTTTATTACTTCCTTTCTTATAGTTTGCCGGCAAGGCACTGAGTAGCGTCCATCTAATGTATTTAGCATTGTAATAAAATATGGATTATCCACAATAGCAAATGGGAGTTGACAGCAGACAATAGTATTGGATAAGGGTATTTGTAAGCTGCTGGTATTTTTTGTCCGTTCTTGAGTATGGCTTGGCTGTATAAGCATCCAGAGTACTTTGCTTTTTAATAGCCTTATTGGGATGTTTATTTTGTAAATGTTTAGCTAGTGTGCCAGCTGCATTAGAGGGTTTGTAACAAGTCTGGCACAACGAACAGACTATGGATGTGACCTCATGTCTGTTGTTATATTTTTTTGAATAATAGTTCCAAACCCACGAAGTCTCACGTGAGGTACTTAAAATAGAGACTGTTTCTCTGTTTTCTACTGCGCTGCTTGTTGATTCTGCAGCTAACGATGGCTCCCGCTCACTATTACTATACTCAGTTTCGTTCGCATATTCAGACATTGTGTAAGAAAGAAATTATTATCAGTATCGAAATTTGAACCAATAGTAATAAAAACATCTACATCTGTGATACATTCTATTGCAGATATTTCCATAACAAGCTACTCCACATGGAGTACTCCAGATCCACTACTCCATAGTTTCCACCCACCCCTATTGTACTCCGATTTAGGTTGGAGCAAACCCGGAGCAACTCCGGGGCACATATTCCTATTAACATCTCTATTGTTTGTTGGGGTGTCATTTCATAATGAAATGACACCCCAACAAACAAACCGCAGGGACAGCATTGCAGGAAAGCCACATTAGGATAGCGGTTAATTCTTTTCTAAGTTGTTATCAGCCGCAAATAGAAATAATTTACAAACTTTACCAAGTAGCAATTAAAAAAAACCTTTGTATTTGATAAGCAATTTGGCATAGTTATATTATTCCCACTCAAATATACACAATTCGGCTCTAATGTGAGTAACCATCATTTTGAATATAAACACGAAAACTTTCAACTTCTTTTGCTTATCCTCCGAATAACATTGATGCAATGAGCGAACCTAATATAAACAATAACCATGTCAGACTTTATGACAATGTCTATCAACCGGAGGATTTCAATTTTGATAACATCAGTCCTCCAATTCAAATGCAAGCTCAAGATGTCCGTCCTCACGCTACCTCTTTTTCTCTCGATGGTAATATCGATATGACGTCTATGAACTAATCCTCCAACTATTTAGTTTGCTCATGCTCAAAATTTCTGTTTTTATGCTACTTCTTTTTCTCTCCATTGTAATGTAGATATGACGTATATGAATACTAATTCTCCAAGTCAAATGCTGCAAGCCCAACCTCATACTCAAGATGTCCGCCCTCCTGCTACTTTCTTTCCTTTCAGCGGTAGTGTTGTGTCTATCGACTACGGAAATACTGGAAGTCATACAACATCGCATCAAGATGACGCCATGAATGAACAGTTGACATCGAGTCGCGAACAAGTCGAATCTCATAGCTCTTGTCCACTCTGTGGCTCGTCCAACGGACATTTTGGTACGATCAGCAGTCAATCTATTACATATACTCTTACGCCAATGCGCACGCAAGCATCGCTTTCATTCAACAACTCTAGCCTCGAATATCTAGTTATAAAAGAAGTACGAATTCAATCAGTGTTAGACGGGGTACCAGCTGCTAGCATTAGCGCTTTATTGTGAGAAAGAATATTTTGGATAATTTCATGTCATTATAAGCACTATCCCTTTCAAACATTCCATTTTCTACATACTCCGGCCAATAGGAGATTATTACTTAATATTAAACGAGTTACAACATAATAATAAACACGGTCAATATCCACACAATGTCATTTCCGACCGTTACCATTGCTCGTTTCTATCGTTCAGACATTAATATGACCCATAATAATAACTCGTATCTGAACAAATCTCAACTCTGCGTGGGAATATCCCAGTAATTTTGAACTGATATGTATCAAACCAAGAAATATGTAGAGGTAGGCAAAAGGGTTCGTGGAGCTTGCAATCCCCAGTTTTCCGGTGCGGGACTTACCAAATTATGCTTTTCTCAAGTTCGCAAGAAGGCTTGTGTAGACCGTCTGTCCTAACATTACATAACCTATCCTTTATCTATTTCCTGTCTATTTCATACCTTTAAGCCAAATGTTGGTTCTCGTAACTTCTCTCACCTTTAACTCAGTTCAAATCACAAAAAAAAACAACTTCATTCCGTCTTCCCACCCACTCAGTGACTCACAACCCCCCCCCCCCCCCCCCCCAAAAAAAAAAAAAAAAAAAAAAAAAAACTAAAAAAACTGGTTTAGAGGTATGTTTTGTGTTTGGTTTGTGGGGGGGGGGGG
>CAJVPI010001597.1:0-11237 GCA_910592345.1 Paraglomus brasilianum
AATTATTAAAAAGTACAACTAAATAGATTCTCACCGTTGTTTGTTGCACGACTGACAAAAAACCAGTATATTGGTATATCAATTCTGCAACTTATACATCTGCAGCGGATCATTGGTGCACAGTGTGTGAGCCGAGTGATGGTCGGTATATAAATCGTAAGTCTAGTAAGCGGAGCGACATAAGGCGGTCTTTTATTGTCGTCAACCTTTCTTCGGTCTGTTGTTGGGATTAAGCTTTGTTATCATAGTTGATTATCCGCTGTTATCATATCATTATAGCTAACTTTCAGTTGTATCACAAACAGTTTACCTCAACTACGAGCAAACTGTTATTTCCCTGTAAATCCCAACCTGTCCATATCATTCTCCGTACATCGTCTGTATAGCAGCGGGCGGTGTGTACGCATGATAAACATCTGATGCAGGCGTTCTTGAAAATTACCTTTAATTGGCCAGAAAGTTACAGCCCAGTTTTAATTGGAACGTGGCTGTTGGGGCACAATAAATAAAGAACAATGGGCCTCTTGTTATGACAGGTTTACGAATAATCAATTTACTATAATTAGACCACTTAACAATAAACTTCTATGGTTGGTAAACAGAATAATACTTAAAAAGGTCAATGTGGCTACCGCTTATCCTATTTTAATTGCTTAATAAGGAAAGCAAGTGACAATTTAATACATTTCCATACATCCCAATTGCGCACCATAAGCATATACTTTTTCTCATGCCTTTTAAGTATTCCAAATCTGTGTGTTGGCGGGCTTTTCCCTTTGTTTTGATCAAGGGAAGTTCTTGATTCGGAAGGTTTAAAAATAAAGCTTGAAAGATTAGATTGTATCATTTATTTACGTCAATCACCGACTATTAGTCATGTCATGTGCCCCTCTTTATATCTTAATTTAGAAAATGGACGTTCTGTATCATTTCAAATAAATTCGGTTTCCTTCTCATTCTCAAATAGGTATAGCATAGGGGATGCTCAGATATGAGTATGTTGCACAATGCCGTGATACTTCCATGCCGCGATACTGGCTGCATCCACCATTGATCCATATTTAACAAGTAGAAATGCAGAATATTCCACACTGTTTAACATTATCTGATATGTTCTCCGATCTAATCTTATACAAATCGGATATGTCTATTGCATACCATCTCCAGATGGTTGTGTTGCTACCAGTCATTTGAGTATAATATAAAACTCAATTTGTTCCACAGTTTAAGACGTCGATCAATTAAAAATTTTACTTAAAAATATTTCTTATTCGTTTTTTATATATATGCTTGTTTGTATGTTAATTTGTTAATTGGTCGATGCAGCAGTTTCTAGTCTTTTTTTAGCATAAATTAGTGTAAACTGTTAGAGTGGTTAATTTGATTAAAAATTTGGCTGCTTAAACTGTTACTTTATTTAGAAAGTTAATTCCTTATTGGTAATTAAAATAAAGTTTAACATATTCGGAAAAATGTCTCGGAGTTTATAATCCGTAAACATAACTACAGTTTGGTAGACATTACTTCGATATAGACAACTCAAAACTTTTGTTCTTTATTATAACGTTTTGTTGCTCAGTTAATAACAGTAATCGTAACAAACTGACACTTTCTTGCTACAATGTTTGTCTTATAACAGCATTACAAGTTCATGTGACCAATTTCGTTCAGATGATTTGTTGATAAGCGTGCACCGGTTTGATTAATCAGGTCCTTCTTTAACCTCCTTTCATACTCTTTCTTGTTTGCTTATCAACGTAGTCGATCATGTGACTACTTACTCAAATAAGATTATTATATTATTTTTAGATAGAGCTTAATCTGATCAATAGCTTTCAACACGTGCTCAGAATTTTGGGTTGTAGAACAAGAATTGAAGGTTTACAGATAGTACTGGTTATTACATCTGTAGTTCATCTACTGTATATTAATACAAACCCTGCATACTTTTAACTTATACGAACTATATCTTAAAATACTTCTTTATTTCACATTAAATTAGAACATTACTGCATTATTGCTTGTAGAATGTAAGTGAGATAATATTGAAGAGCTTCTACTCGGTTTATTTAGCATATACATTTAAACAAACAGACATTTAACACATATATTTATTATATTTGTTGAGCTTATGTGTAAACGTGCCGTCTTCTACAGAACCTTACTTTTATATGTTTTAACATACTTAGCATCATATACATTTAATTTGTAAAAGCGCTTGCATATGCAATAAGCGTCTACTGCAGCACTGATAAATGTTGATGGTTTATACTGTATATAAATATTAACTCTCGAACAGTAATATAGCCATTTAGGATTGCAAGATTGATAATAATGATAATTGACATATACAAACAACTCAAACTTACTGTAATGGCCTTGCCGTTTTACAATATTTTAACTTACCAATCATAAATATTAAGCGCTGTCCTAATTTAACTAGTTAATTACGTCCTCAACTTTTATTACGCAATAAATATTCTTCTCTAATTAGACATTGCTAGAGTCTTCCTACACGTTATCTTGCCATAATCTAACATAAGACTAAATAATTCTACAAGCTAGGGTCTAAATTTATATAAAACCTAATTGCAGTTAATCAATTAAGAAAAATTATTTTTAATTCAAAATTTCTGAAAAACGTATCATTTCTTAATAATAGATAAGTCAATAAACAAAGAAATATTTGCTGTATATGGAGATTAAGCAACCTCACTATGATGAAGAGAGATGCTTATTCTCGGTAGTATACGACAATTATAACAAATTTTTACAAATACAAACGCTGAGCAGCTTAATTTGATAATACTGTCTTTGCTGCAAGCTTATAATAGCATTACAAGCCTTGCTGCCAAAGTTTTACTTCACGTAGTAACACAGTTGTGCAATTCCAATACCAGAATACAGTCGAACCTGGTTATAACGAAGTTTTGTTATAACAAAGATCTGTTTATAACGAAGATAAATTTTCTCTAAGCCGATCATTTTTGAGTATCTGGCTGGCTATAGCAAATTTCATTAAGAAACCTGGTTATAAGTAATATTTTCTTTGGTCCCGTAGAATTCGTTATCACCAGGTTCGACTGTACGTTGACATTCTAATAGTAGTAGACGTAAATACGTAAATACGTAAACGCGTTGCACAAAATTGACAATAAAATTACTAAATTAATAAAAATGAGTAATAATTGGATTTTTCTTTGTTACAATACAATTATAGACAGGAAGTTTATTAATATTAAATAGGAGTTTGTGCATTATATTGTTAAACATGTTTATCAAACAATACCATTTACACTTTAAAAAAAATTAATTAATTATACTAGAACGTTCGTGGCTAGTATTTTTGCCTTCACCATAATCTACCATAAGATTTTGCTTGCATTGATTTACTATAGTACGAATTTGGCTTCTTCTCTCTTTGAAGTAGAGTATTACTTCTCTAATTAAGTGTCTGTTACTATCAATAACTTTAATAGCTCCGTTTCATTTTCAATACTGAATAACAGCGCGTAATATTTCGTAATTAATAAATCCCAATATCTAAAGCGAGATTGAAGAAATAAGATATTTGAAAAAGAAGAGCAGCTGAAACTAGTTGACAGCGGGATGTGAGGTCAGAAGATGAAAAAGGAAGCTTTAGTACTCCCTTAGGAAAGTTGTATATAGACAAATGCACTTGTTCTGTTGTAACAGCTTTAATTAGTAATCTTAAGTAGCCGTACATTACTTCTGTAAGGTTGTTTGTTATCTATTTTAGTGTCAATTTTAAGCCAAACGTCTATAAACAACCTATTTATGGTATGTATAGTATTTAACAGCCTTTCGGCTGACTGCTTTTTTTTTAATGACCAATAACTTTATGACACTTTTTTAACACAGTTTATTCTGTTGTATGTCAGATCGGAATAATACAGAGAATCAGATAACAAACTTCGACATTAATAATATTACCTTGGTTACTGCTATATAACTAATTAATATTCACACTATAAACTGTTTGATGCTTAGTTTTATATGGCTTTTTAATGAAACAATCAATAGATCATCGTGGAGTGAGATCATGTAACCAGATATTCTATAAAGAAAAATTACTCGCTAGATTCGAGCGTTTCCAAATCCCACACCTCACAAAATAGCACACTGACATGTAAGTTGACACATAAACGGCTTAGTTTGAGATTGACACAATATATAACTGATGCAAAATTTAGGAGGTGGCGGAGAGCGGGCGGTGCAGACAGCATTGCATAAACTTGATGTATCAAAACTTTTTGGGACTCGTATGATGTTATTGACATATACAATTAAAAACACCAGTCACTACATAAATTAGTTAGATATCTATGACTATATTTGAGATATTCAAATAACAAACTAACTCTAATGGATCAGGAATACGGAACACTCTTTAATTAATTACATAGATGTTACCCCATGACATTTGAAATCGTGGCTATAATATGTAACTAAACACTCGTCAATGGATGTGTTTCTTGTACAGTTAGATAAATATTGTAAAACAACATGACACAGTAATTAGACAAGACTGAAGTAGAATGCAAACTATATTAATACATTATAATATAATTTCGATCTATGTCAGTTCCGAATGGACATAGATTCCGATTTGACATGCAACAACTCTAGTGGTTTTATGTCCTAATTGTTTGATAATTGGTTTACAAAACACTGCTTTTTTAAAAAATCATTACTTTATAAATTAATCATAGAATCGACAAAATAATAAGATAAATTATATTCGACAGAAACATACAGACTATTGAAACGTTAATATTCAAACGGTAATGTCATTTTATTGATTAATTATTGGTAGGGCCAATAGATTGCTATGCAAGCGGAGAACGTACAATACACAAATTTTACGTTGTCAATTAATTCATCCACCAATGGAACTTTTGTATTATTTTAATTTGATATACGCCACCTGCCAAGGTACAAATTTAACGCAAAATTTTACTAGTGTAGAATAAGAATAAAATATCGACTTTTTGAGGCTCTGTCATATATTCGCAAACAAGTGCCAATTATACCATTAAAGTTAAATTGTATTTATAATTTTTGCAGGGTATATATGACAATCGTAATATCTTAAAACTGCTGATACACCTCAACTAAAGATACAATCAAGTTGGCTTTAAAATAGCATAATTGATAATTTTATTTGCACTTATTTACGAATATATGACAGAGCCAGTAATTTCAAAAAGTTGATATTTCATATGTTTTACCAGTAAACTCTTGTACCTATACTTTTGTCAGGGGTGTATGAATGCATTTTTGAAGAACAAAACTAGCAAATTTTGTTTATCACAATTATGCTAAACTTGAAAAATGTTCTTCCAAATGAAATTAAATTGTTCCAGAGATATAAATATACGAAATATTAAACTCCCTCTTTAGATAACGTATGGTGCTACTACTTACTCATTTAGCAAGCTTTCATTTTTTTGTCTGGAGCAGGATTACCCGGAGCAGGAGGGAAGATAGCCGAGTTGGTGATGTGTCGCCTAAGAAAGTAGTAATTTTCATATCAGTATTATAATAAAAAATTTTATGCAGTTCAAAAGTATTTGGCATGGGTCCGTATTATTTCATCGACAATCATTTCATTGACAGTACATTTCACCGACAATTAACTACCAAAAAAGGATAACTTCGAAATAACGTTGGTGAATATTTGTCGGTGAAATGATTGCCTTCCATTAGGCACACTGAAGAGGACAATGAACATAACATACTGCCGATCGATCGAATATAATAGCATTATTATTATTAAGCATCAGAGTTTAAATAACGTACAGTCAACCCTTTTTTTTTTATACGACAAAATTTCGTTTACCCGAACCAGTCTATTAGATTGTACTGCTTATACTGATAAACTTTAATAAATCTTTTAATTGGCTATACCGATACAATCTTCGGAATATTAACTAATATTGATGAGATTTTCTCGATATTTCTTGTGCAACACCAAATTAACCATCAGTTATTATATTATTATGTATTAGCATATTTACTCACCGATATACCATGAAGTGAAAAAATGAAAAGCAAAAAAGTCGACTGACGGCTTTTCAGATATGCTATCTGGCTGGCAGAATAATATGCGTTGCACAAAATACAATTTAATTTGGTGTAATAAAGACAAATGACCCATGGTCTAAGCCCCGTCTATTATCTTATTCTCATATCGAATCTGCATAGCGTAATCTAGCGTAACAACCATATTAATATTACTATCCCTACTGATATACCGATATCCACAATATACAGTCAGACCTCTCTTTGTCGGGACCGACGATGCGCTTGCATTTATAGAGACCGTGCATTTAGAGAACGCCAATCATTTTGTTTCACGTGACCTCTTCGCATAATATACTAATATTAATACTATGCCTGCAAACCATTAACGATTGTAATGCGTAATGAACATTTAAGGTTTCAACTGAGAGAAAAGTATATCTTTAATGCTTTCGAGATGCGTCCTCAAGTCGCCTTACAACCTTACTTAATCGTACTAATCCACGATCCTGTTCTAACGTTATAATCCAAGGGCAATAATAATAAGTCATTCGACCCCTTAGTCCGATTATGTAACCGGCAAAGATATCATGAACAGTTGTAATTATTTGTAGATCAATGATCACATGAATTGCATTTAGAGAAACACTCATATAGAGTAGAGCCGAAAGAAAGCTTGCAATTGCAGAACATAGAATGTGCACTTATCTCTTAAGTCCCATCATGGGATCAAGCAATTGCTGTGCATTTAGAGAAAAGTTGCATTAAGAGAGGTTGCATTTAGAGAGGTCTGTCTGTAAGAGGGACTCTGATTATACCACCAATAACAGCTTATACCGATAAAAATGACTGGTGCCACTTGAAATAGTTTTGCGCAAAAGTGAGTTAATAAAAAAGACGCTAAGCCTCATAAATGAAGTCTTCAAAATGTCAAGTTACCGCAGCTTATTGCTTTAACTATTTATGGGTGAACTAAAAGCAATTGTTTAATTTAGCTAAATATACTGAAACCTGTCAACCATATTACGCCTAGCTGCATGGTGACACCTTCGGATAAATTTTTCCTTCCCATCAGACGAATTTTAATATTACTTCGTTGTCAAGTGAGAGGGACTGCCTTGTAGATTAAAGCTATCAAAACATATTAATGGGCTACTTGAAGACGCATCACATCATATTATACAGATAAAAGAGTTTGCCTCATAATTAGAACCATTACGCTATGGCTTGCACAGCCAATAAGGTTGAATTCGTTTAAGTTACACGACACGACGTTCTGCATCTACCTACATCATCGTCGGCGTTCCTTGGCCGTCGTCGTCGTTTATCTGCTTACCTGATTCATTATTTCCGATGTCTCAACCACCTAATAATTCGTACAAAGAATGGCTAGACACAAGCATTCGAGAAGGTTCAATTTATTGTTGCCCAGAAAGTGACATAGAATTAGACCCTCTTCATATTGGCCGTGGGGCATGTGGAGTGGTATATAAAGCAACGATAAAGCAGGAAAATGATTTTGGCAATACAATCTTAGACAAAAAACTCTCCGGCAAGACTGTTGCGGTGAAAGTTTTATTTTCAGACGATGGAAGTGGGGGTTGTAAGGAGGAAGATTTGCGCCGACAATTTATCAAAGAGGTTGCTATTAATTGCCATACGTTTGCTGCGTTCATATTTGCTTATAAAACTAATTTCATACGAACATTATACGTTAGCTAAAACACCATAGGCTCGTGAACAATCATCCCAACATTATTCTATTTTTAGGCTTATATAAAGGTATGTTCTAATCATAATCGCATTGACCCAATCAGACAGAATAGTTACTTATCTTGCTTTTTCACGCAATAGACAAACATGAGAATTATCATATGATTTTTGAACTAGCCAATGGCGGAACATTGCGCCAACACTTAGCGAAACACTTTAATCGTTTAACTTGGAAAGACAAATACAAGTTAGCATTAGAAATTGCCAATGGATTAAAATATTTGCATGAGCTGGATATTGTTCACAAAGATTTGGTATTTGTCATGCATGTTGATTTAGAAGTTACTGATTAAGCTATTTACATGCGTTTATTTTTATCTAGTCTTCTAGCAATATTCTGATTCAATCAGGCGTTGCGAAGATAACCGATTTTGGCTTATCTACTGTGTTGAAACAGATAATGACATCATCACATGGTTACGGCACTCCGGCGTACAAGGATCCCGTGTCGTTTAAAGATAGATCATATAGGCGCGAAAAGGAATCCGATATTTTTGGTCTTGGAGTTATACTTTGGGAAATTTCTAGCGGAAATATCCCATGCGAAGGCCGTACCAATAGTGCTGAAATTATTTTCTATAGAATCAATGGCTTCCGCGATCCCCCATTTCCTGGAACGCCGAAAGAATATACTAATCTGTATTCTGAATGTTGGGATGAAGACCCGAATAACCGGCCTTCTTGTGAAAATGTTCATGAGAAATTGAAGAATTATTATGATGCATTGAATGGGAGAGGAGCTGGCCACCGTAAGCTTAAGCAGTATGTCAAATTGTTGGAGATTAAACTCAATAATGCACATATATTGAGAACTAGTGGAGCTGTCCATTTTTGCAGTAATCAATGGAATAATGCATTAATCTTAACAGATCTCAACAAATCATTGGAAGTTGAACCAGATGATGCCTTTGCATTGGGGAGTAGAGGAGCTGTCTATCTAGATTTAAAACAGTATGACAATGCATTAAGTGATTTCAACAAATCATTGGAGATTGAACCAAATGATGTCTTTGCATTGGGAAGTAGAGGAGCTGTCTATCTAGACTTAAAACAGTATGACAATGCATTAAATGATCTCAACAAATCATTGGAGATTGAACCAGATGATGCCTTTGCATTGGGAAGTAGAGGAGCTGTCTATCGAGATTTAAAACAGTATGACAATGCATTAAATGATTTCAAGAGGTCATTAGAGATTGAACCAAATAATGCATATGCATTGAGACAGAGGGGAATAGTCTACCAAGATCTAAAACAGTATAACAATGCATTAAATGATTTCAACAAATCACTGAAGATTGAACCAAATGATGCATGTGCCTTGGGTCAAAGGGGAGCAGTCTATCAAAATTTAAAGCAGTATGAAAATTCATTAAAAGATTTCAACAAGTCATTGCAGATTGAACCAGATAATGCATATGCTTTGAGACATAGGGGGGCTGTTTATCTTGGTCTTGATCAGCATAATGATGCATTAATGGATTTCAACAAATCACTGAAGATTGAACCAAATGATGCCCATGCATTGAGTGGAAGAGGAGCTGTCTATCTAGATCTAAAACAGTATGACAATGCATTAATTGATTTCAACAAGTCATTGGAGATTGAACCAAATAATACATATGCCTTGAGAAAAAGAGGAGCTGTCTATCAAGATCTGAAACAGTATGACAGTGCCTTAATTGATTTCAACAAATCATTAGAGTTTGAACCAAATGATGCATGGGTATTGAGAAATAGGGGTGCTGTCTATCTAGGCCTAAGACGATATAATGATTCAATAAATGATTTCAACAGATCATTAGAGCTTGAACCAAATAATGCATATTCATTAAGACAGAGGGGAATTGCCTACCAAGATACAAAACAGCATAATAAGGCATTAAAGGATTTCAACAAATTACTAGGGATTGAACCAAAGAATGCATATGCATTGAGACGTAGGGGAGCTGTCTATCAAGATCTAAAACAATATGACAATGCACTAAATGATTTTAACAGATCATTGGTGATTGAGCCAAAGAATGCATATGCATTGAGACGTAGGGGAGCTGTCTATCAAGATCTAGAACAATATGATCATGCACTAAATGATTTCGACAGATCATTGTTAATTGAGCCAAAGAACACATATGCATTGAAACATAGGGGATTTATTCACCTAGGTCTTGATCAGTATATTAAGGCATTAAGTGATTTTAACAAATTGTTGAGGATTGAACCAAATGACATATATGCTTTGAGATGCAGGGGATCTGTTTACCTAGGTCTTCATCAGTATATTGATGCATTGAATGATTTTAACAAATTGTTGAGAATTGAACCAAATGATGTATATGCATTAAGCAAAAGAACTGTCTTAAAGCTGATAATTCATAATGATAAGAGTTTCTAAAAAGTCCGAATTGTTGGAGATTGAATCAGATTAGAGAAGACAAACACCATTGAACAGTCTGGGTGGTCATTTGATTTGATCAGACATAGACAATGTAAATTAGGCTGATAGACATTTAATGACATGCTTATTTTTGATAAGCAGCAGAAATGTGTCAGTTGTGAAGCAGTATCTTAACTCCTGTACATGTATGTAAGTTGAACAGAATTTTACAACATTTTAAGTCTAGGTTGAATGTGTATTGTCTTACAAAAAAATGAGAGATGAAGACTCAGAGAGTTTGTACTTCTATAGATATATTTATATAGTCATTTATCTTTCTTAGAAGATACTATTACATATATCAAATAGTAATATTATCATAACACAATCAGCCACTTTAAATATAAATATGATAGATGTTAGTATAGAATGATACTTGCTTTTTTTATTACAAAGCCTGAGATAATAATAACCCATTTTAGTGTAGAAAATACAGACTTTCAAAGAGGACTTGATTGCCTGATTGGCAGTTTGACATTTTAGAGTTATTATTATAGAATTAGAGAGACACTTTGTTATTATTATTAGGTTTGTAAGAATAAAATACAATTGTAGTTTTTTGTGTAAACTAAGTCTGAGACTGGAGCAGTTTATTGCAGCATATTGCAAGTGTAAGTGTTACACTTGGTCACCTGGGAGAGCATTGTATTCAAATTGACTGGGCGATGTTCTCAAAATTTAGCTCTAAACATGTTCTTGCTTCACACTCACGTTGCAGACATCTCTTTACCTTCTATTGCCAAAGTACGAACTCTCACTCAAATGTTGTTCTATATTATCTAACTAAATAATTAAAAATAATACACTACCCTACAATAAATTACCGTTTTTTTACTAGTAAAACATATGAAGTCTTTTTTTCAAAAATAAAAATCTCTTCTGCCCATGTGTACTATGTGAACGCAATAGGCTATATCTGAGGGTTCTTCTCAGTATCGCTTCATGGTTGGGCACTGTGTGGTTAACGATTATACAAATCACT
>CAJVPI010001598.1:0-11224 GCA_910592345.1 Paraglomus brasilianum
GGAACCCAGTCACTCAGTCCAGAACTCAGTTGTCTCAGTCCAGAACTGAGACAGGTCCCCAACTGAGGTACAACATATATAAATTACGCGTATAATCATAAACAAGCCGCGCGTATACTTCATTGATCGCTGCAATACTAGTACTGCGGTTTAATCACACGCTAGTAAATGTTTATTTCGATACCTAAATTGTTCATGGTCAAACATTTTTACTCCGGTTGAAAGTGTTTTACTATTTTATACTGTATCTTGCTATTTTTATAAATTACCGGCACATATGTACTGTACCTTTGCTTTCATGTGTATAATTTTATGTATTGTTCAGATATATATGTATAAAATGCAAAGTTTTAAAATAATGTTTATTAGTAAACTAACGAGTAAACTTCGAGTTACATAAATAAGCTATAATTCCAAAATTATGAAACACACGTTCTATGCTTTCTTTATCAATCATCGTGTTAGTAAATGTTCATTTTGATACATAAACTGCTTGTGATCGACAATTTTCACTCCAGTTGAAAAAGTTTCGATTTTCATGTTATTTTGCACAGTTTGTAACTTTTCTTCCGAAAATAAAGAAACCCAACCAAGATAGATTCTTGACTATAACACAATTAAAGTTAGAATAAAGCAAATACAATTTGCATTAAAATAACAAACCATACTTACACTAGCGCTGATACCAAATTCTAAAATAATGTCATCTTCAGACAAAACATCAATCACGCATGGTAAAATGTATTCAGCATCGCCATCTCTATCTTCAATATCCATATTATGTCGTATTTCTTCAGTTGACGTTTTCACCTATAAATCGATAATTATGTTTACCATACAGTACAAAGACCACATCAATAATGCTTATCGAATACGTACTACAATTGTTAATGTCGACTTCCCCCAATTATTGTCCAACAAAATGCTGAGTTTGTATTTATTCGGAGGTACTTGGAATATGGGTATTGTTACCTAAGATATAATTATTATAAGTTATTGTTTCACTACGTTATACAAAATGTTGAATAACTGTATTGATAATTAAACGCTTACTTTATTATCTGCATCAAGGCGTAAATATTCCCAATAACTGTTAAACAATGTGATATTAGCAATAGTATTACCGTAAATAGATAGTTAATAAAAGTTACTTACCTATCGCATCCATAGACATCTTCAACGTGACTTTCAAATGCAAAATGTGCTTTCAAATGACCTAAGAATAATAAGTATAGAGTAATTTAGTATGCACAATAACCGATAATATATAAACTATGCAATCAAGTGCAACCCTTACTTTTATGCATATAGTAAACTTTTTCAAAAAACGCCTTTATACGCTTGTGATTTTGCGGCGTATTATTGTACTTGTTATACCAAGTTACAGCAGTGTTGTACCATCTGGTGTAATCATCTTTTCCATACTGATAGATACACAAAAATTTCCATTGATCGATGTTATTTAATTTATAAATTGCTTTAGCGGGGTAACTATCCACAAGAATTTTAAACCAGTCCGCATCAAAGTGCTCAAGCTTGTTTACAAATTCATTAATAACCTTAAATGCATGTCTTTGTATAACATAGTAATTAATGTGCTGAATATCTTGTTCAGCCTTTTTCATATTTTGAAGACTTAGATGTGCTGTTAAGCTCAAATACCAAATATTATCATAAATATCGTGCACTTCAATTGCTGTCTCAATATCAAACAAAGCTTTTTCATAAATTTCCATTTTTAACTTAATTAATGCTCTATTATATAGAGCAGCATAATTTGTTGGATAAGCTTGTAATACCTGTGAGTATATGTTTAAAGCACTTTCCATGTTGTTACTTCCATATGCAAGTTTAGCCTTTTGAAGTAATTTGTTGATATTTGGTGCTGTTATTGTTTTCCAGATTGTATTCAAAGTAAACCCAGAATCATACCTTCTCCTTCTATTCTTTTTCTTTTGTTTTTTAAGATTATCATGCAAATTAAATAATTCTGTAACTTCATTGTTTTCAGCAGTTGAATCATTGTGAACATTTTCTGTAATATAATGCTGAATGTTATTGTAGATTGTCTGTTGTGGTAAATAATACACACTGTCCATTCTAATTTCACTTCTACAATAAGGACATTCTTGTTTTTCCAAAGATGAAAAAACTCTGAAACAAACTGAATGATGACAGTTTAGCTGATATAAAGCATCAACAGCTTCACAAATAATTGGGCATTTGAAATCTTCTGTAATGTAGTCAATTGGGCTCTTATCATCCCACTTTTCTTTACCTTTGCCTTTCCTATCTTGATCCCTTGTCTTTTTATTGTTTGGTGGGTATTTTACGTGTAATTTTGATTCTACTTCTAATTTTTCTTTCAAGTAACGGTAAATTTCCACCAATTTTGGTATATCTTCCTCATTACAATTACCAATATCAGCAGGCATCGCAACAAACAATTCCTTATTTTTAGCTTCAAGGCTCAATAAGACTTCAATTGACTTAAAGTGGATAAATTCAGTGACTGCATTATTGAGCGAGTCTAATGCTAAGTAGTAACAGATAGCTTGAGTAGTTCCAGAGAAAGTATTCTGGACAAGTTGTTGGACCAGATCTAAAATTCCAAACCAAAGTACATCACTAACTTCATGATTTTTGGCTGCCTTATCAGGATAACACAAACTGATATGATACCAGAGATATTCAAGAAACAGTCTCTCTTTAAAAGCTGTTGAGATGCCACAATCCTTTTCCTGGCTCCACTCATCAAGAGCCTTTTGTAGTTTAATAAGCCTTCTCCAAGTTGTATACCATGGTTTGCCTGATGATTCAACCTGGAATGCTTCTGCAAGATACGTCCATGCTCTTTCCAAGTCGAAATCACCAAGAGGAACTTCGATACTAGTCGCTACTTTGAGCCCGGTTTTAGCTAATGCAGAAGCAGAAACAAGTAAGGCTTTTAATACTGCAATAGCTCGATCTAAATTTGTCTGCTGGTAGTTTTTCTCGCCACAAATGCTATTTATCATATTCTTAATAATATTGAGGAGATATTTAATATCATAATTGTGTTTAAAGCTTGTGATATTTTCGCCCGGTTCATTAAATTCTGCACAATTAGCTTTCCAAACTTTCCTTCCATGCTGCATCATTTTATTGTTTGCCTTTTTGTATATAGAGGTGGCGTTTCTAATGTCATTAAGAAATTGACATGTAAATTCAAATTTGCGCTCACACATTAACTCCAGTATGATTATAATGGTTCGTAATTGCCACTCCAATTTAATAGCCGTCTCTTCTGAAAAAACGTTATCGACTTTTCGAGGATACAAACTGTCTATAGACAATGTTAATATTTCCTTTGATGCAAATTTTCCCTCATGCTCAAGAATACATTTGAGAGCGTGAATATTCTCCAGATATTGTATGTCCATTAACAACTTTTTTATTTGCGCATCTGCTTTGTGAGGGAAACTGTCTTGGTTTACGATGCTGTTCACCATTGATAGATAGTGAGTTTTGGTTTCTATAATATAAATGTAACAGTTAAAACTTTGTGGTAGAGCGAATTAATTTATGATAAAATGTTTTTGTTCTATACCATTGTAAAATAGTCACTTTGCTTACAGATATAGGCGCTTGACCAGTGTTTAGCTTGGCAGTATACAGTATTTCTATTGGTATTTGTGTATTGTGTGACATGAATGTTTTATAAACAGTGCCTTGGTAGGCCAGGTTATCATCAATTTGTATTTGCGTTACAAATGATTTGTTTATTTTGGAATGTACGAATAGTGAGTTTGTAAACGAATCAAAATGCTTCTCGAACTCTGGGATAAACTAATAAAAATTACGAAATTTAATTATGTGTAATTATTATGCTAGGACATTTATTATTGCAAACGAAACCGATTCTGTTAACAAAGACACAAGCAATCAATCAGTTGTACTAAAACATTATTAATATACATATAGTCATAATAAATAATCATATTGTAAATATCAACAGGCATTCCGCCTTTAAAATGTTTCGACCAATTTCAACTGACCAACGGGCAAATAGACGTGTTGTTAATAGGCAATTAGAAGTCCACGTCCAGACTGTCCTTATATAAAAAATTAGTACCATATTTGTCCAATCATAATACTACATACTTGTATATACACGTACATATCTCGTAGTATTGGTTGATACAGATGAAATCGTTACTTTATATGTTTCGTTTCGAGCTGATGTTGATAGTTTTGCTATTGAGTTTGAGTTTGTCAATCGTTCTGGTATAAGCATTGTCACATAATGATCTATAACGTGACTTGTACCTTTCGTATAACAGAGAAAAAATGCTGTTATTTATTGTAGGTGTTCTATGTATTATTGGACGTATTGTTATTCAGTCCTGTGACTGCACCATATATATATACGTATTTCATCATCTTGTTGGATGGCTGTGCCAACTGCGATGATAATGATGTTTGTAAAATACCGTGTGAAGTAATAGAACGCTTTTTTTAGGATCACAAAACATTGCTCGACCAATGAAATCGAGCATACGTAAATCAATAAGGGTATCGGCAAATAAGATTGTTAACATATTTACTTTGTTTATAGTGAATGGTACAGTATCATTTGGCGATGCGATGACGAGCATGAACTAGGAAATAAATATGTTGATAAGTACTCCTAAAGTGGTATCTATAAGTTATCCTTAAGCGACAAATGCAACTCGCACGGTTAGCGATTATCCGTAATTGCGTCGTGAGAAAGACAGTTCTGTGCTTTGCATTTGATTCGCCGATCGGCCTGGAGATTTAATTAGTAAGGTATGTGAAGGACAAGGTCTTAGTTAGAAAAGGAATGTGTTATGCATTACGATATTGTATTGTCATTCTGACAATATTGTTTATTTGATGACATATTCCATTTCACAATTTCCGATGCTGTGGGCTGATGATTGGGTCTTTGATTGGATAATAAATAGTATCAGATCGAAAAGACACCAATGCCCGAGGAAAAGATGCAAATAATATAGCGTCCCTCAAGTATACATTTCTACAAAAAAATATTGATCCCATGATGGCTGGGCAGATTCTTGAAACTATAAATGAAGTTGTCTCTGTGAGTCAAAGTATTGTTTAACATGTGAAAGACTTTTCATTCACTAACTACGACGGCGGATACGTGTATGAAACATTTACTTACAAAAGGAAGAATAAAGGAGAGGGAAATAAGGTTAAATAGACAAAACGTACTATCATTATACAATACGATATTAATACACAATATTATACGCGCGTTATTTATTATTGCATGCCGCCAATTCAAAATAAGTAATGGTCGACAAATCTATAAATAAACAACCAAAAATGGGAATCAGGAGATAAACTTTTGTTCTTATATAGAAGACGGGGGCTAATCAGCAAACTTAAAACCACTCTCCTCTTACCTCTTCCCTCCAAAAATGGATAGCATAATCGATTGTTCTTCAAGTCTTTCGTCTGATTACTGGAAACTTTATGAAAGTGAAGACGGTACAGATCTTTCAATACATGTGGGAAGAGAGCCAAAAAGCAAAGTATTTCCCGTTCATTCATTGGTATTACGGACAAGAAGCAAATATCTTAAGAATAGCTTGACCAGAAATACGGAAACGTCTAAAGGAATTCAAAAGACAACCCTAACGTTTGAAGATGTAATGCCTGAAGTTTTTGAAATCTTGCTTAGGTAAAAAAACTCTTGAAGTTTGGGAGATTTATCAATATGTTAATACTTATATACTATATAGGTTTATTTACACTGGGAAAGTGTCCTATGAGTTATGCAAGAATATAGACTGGATTAATCTTATAGAAGGAGCTGTCAAGTTTGAGCTGGATGAACTTATTACTGCGATCGAAGACCTTTTGATTACTACCAACGAAGAATGGATTTGGCAAAATATTCTCCCAGTTCAAAAGTATGCTCAATCTGCAGTCAAATTAAACAGACTTCTGGACTATTGCAATCAAACCATGGTTTTACATCCAGAGATCATCTTTAAATCGAACTGTCTTTTACAGTTACCAAAGAAAACTTTGATTGAACTTCTCCAGAATGAAGATCTTAATATGAAAGATGGTGATATTTGGATGTCAGTCATAGAATGGGCTATTGGCCAAGTTCCTGGACTTACAAACGACCCAAACAGTTGGACGCCGGACGAGGTTAATACTATCAAAGGCTTGGTGGCTGATTGCGTACCTCATGTAAGATTTGTCGACATTGACTGTGAGGACTTGATTGAGAGATTGGTTTTCTATGATGAATTGTTACCAACAAAGTTACGGCGTGATATATTTGTTCATCATTTGCGAAATAAAAACAACCCGGACAGCAAAAATCGACCGCGAAGAGGATACGAGGCAGTCAAGGTTGAGGAACAAGCGACGCCAGCTGCATCGGGTTTTTCAATTGTAAGCGGATCGACTTCTTTCGGATTCGGTGAGCAACGCCCAAAGACTACGTCTAAGAGCAAGCTTTTTTCAAACAATGATAGTGGAGGTTTTGGAGGTTTTGGTTTACAGAAAAGGAATGAAACAAACGCCTCGCTTTTTGGAAGCGCTAGCCAGAACGCTTCGGATTCTACTGATAGATCGAAAGCTAAAGCTTTTGGTTTTGGAAGTTCCAATCCTGTTGAGGAAAAAAATGTTCCAGGTCTGGGAGGGGGTTTTTTTGGTAGGTCAAGCTTTGGAAGCGCTAGTCTGAACGCGTCGGATTCTACTAATGGAAAGAAGGCTAACACCTTTGGCGGTGCGTTTTCTGGTGGAAGTGGCTTTTTTTCCGCAACAAAGTAAATAGAACCTCGGAAGTGACATTACGGAAAAGTCGTTGATACACTTATGATTTCGTTTAAGTTCCTGTATCTTAAGAATTGTTTGCGCTATGATACAAAATTGCAAGAGTATTTCTTGTGATTGTTTCGGCTTAGTGAGAAAATAGCGATTATACTTTAGATAAAGTTTGTTTCAAAAGAAAAAGCATACAAATAAAAGTTGTCTAGTCTCTTTGAAATCTCAAAAATTACGACAAGGTTTTTATGCATTTTCTCGTTGAGGATTTTACAGACTTCAAAGGCATTGCTACAAAAACACCTTGGTACAGCACAACACATTACCGCATAGTATTACATAGTTGTCACATCAATTGTTCTTCTCAAATCATGTGACTTATATTTCAAATCTCCATCTACGGAATCACTTCAACTAAGTTGCAGTGCTTGCCTGTTATCAGTAATATATCAACGTTTGTACATTTAAAATATGTATAAACCACAAAGATTGGCAAGATAGTCCCCCAAAATTTACTATCTACCAATGAGAGATGATATCGAGCGACAACTCAACTTTAAACTGTTGTAGTGAATTGGTTTACTAACGTACTTGAGGTAAAAACTACCAAGATACATAGAGAATAACCGCTGACATATGCCTATGTATGCTAAAATCCTTTTTGCGTAACTAGACCATTATCCCTTGTCGAAGCGCTCTTTTCTTGCGACGCTGATAATAAGTGAGCCTAAACGCTACTATTCTGTTTAGGATAATTAATAACCGTGTGTCAAGACCTGACAACTTGTTTAATCCAGTAGGGAAAAAACAAATCAGAGAAATGATTTAAGCAAGTAACCGCTTACAATTCAGCACGAGTTTTAACATTATCAAAATACAGTAATCACTGGTATCCGAACGACGAAAGTAATTAATATTGTTTGGCTTACCAGAGTCAAGAGCACGGCATGAGTCTGTAATCAAATTTGAAGCAAATATCAGCATTCCGAATATGCTTTCACAAATTCGTACCAAGCTTAGGAAGTTTGAAAAGGCTGGGCTGTAAATGCGGAGTTGATCTGACCGCCTGGTAACAACAACAGAACTACAGAATTTCGAAGAGGTGTTTTATTTTGATCGTTGATAACACAAATTTGGAGAGCATCTGAATATTTTCATCCCGGGCGAGTCCATTTAAAGCAGTTTGCAGTTTTCTTACATCACCGTATATAAACGATATGACTTGTAGTTAATCTATATTAGTTAGGCGGTATTGCCGGTGGTGAAAACGGTATTGCCGGTGGTGAAAATGCGATTTGCCCATAAAAATACTAACGTCATACTCAAATATGGCAAACTTGCCAAATAATACTATTAACATTTTATGGATGTTATAAAACTGTTTTTGCTCATTCTTTTACGTGCACTTTTTAACCTATCAATGTAAGTAATTATATGCTACTCATATCTGTTTAGCCAATTAACAACAAAGCTTCCCATATTCCAATGCCTTTTCAATTTCCGGTCGAATAATGTGTACAAAATTTTATGTTGAATGAGAAGCTGTAAACAGTTATCTTAATTGACTCGAATCGTTGTTACAACATCGTTACGTCATGAATACATGGGTAAGGAAGAAAGACATTCATCCAAAATAGCTTGTCAAAGCCTGAGCTTGTAAGCTCACTATAAACCAAACCGCTTGTAGCCGCATTCTACGAGATCACTCCCTATGAAAAAAGAATAAGCCATTAACAGATTTTCATCCTGGATGTTTACATTTAAAAAATCCAATCTCTTATTTCAATGCCATGTTTGTCCATTGGGACCGTTCCGTTAGCTATGCGTGCCATCAAGTTGCGGTTATTTGTTCCAAATACTGGACACAAAAGGCTATCGGAAATTTTTAAATCGCAAAGCAACTTCTCCGATTGATTTGCAAAGTGGATAATTACGTGATCGAAATGGTTGGATTATCATAAATTTTGCTCGTTTTACTCATAGCTGCTTGCAACAAATTATAGTTTAACAAAAAATATTGATGTTTATTTACGACTACTCCCTAACAAGTTCCTTCGCAATATCCTGATATTAACAGAGGCGAACCCTTTCATAGTTTATAACCAGTTATTTATCAATGCTTTTAATAAATATAAGTCAGGAGTATTTCATCAAATAGAAAGTTTGTTAGCAATTTAACATTATACCTTTGCAAAAGAAAGTATAATCCAAATTTTAAGTAATGAGTATAAAAAAATATTAATACTACAATAAAACAAACTTGGCGTATACAACACTACATAATATAATAAATAACCGTCTGCATTTAAATTCGCGTTTGTCTATATCTATTAATACTGTATGGACATGTTGATAAACTGATCGGCTGATAGTGCCTTTGTTTCTATCGCATTATTTTGAATACAGCATAATCGTTTGCGGAGAAGATAGAATTTTTAAATATGTTGTCCTATGTTTTTGATGCATGGTTGGTATTATTTGAGACGCCGGCAACACTATTGTAACAACTTATTTTTTTGCCGAGTTAGTTATTGGATGTAGACAAATAAAAAATGCATACAAAAAACAGGGATTCAGAATAATTTTATTATACTATCTAAAAGATGTAAAATTGAATAGTAATTACGCGTATAATAATAATTTCCCAAAACTATGATACTAGATTTAACATACTCTTGTAAATGTTTATTTTGATACCTAAATTGTTTATGTGTAGACTAGATATAGGTAAGCATAAAGCAAGTTTCAAAATGTTATATGTTACGCGTATAATAATAAACATGCTGTACGCATACTTTATTGATTACCGTGATACCAGTACTGTGGTTCATACTTTAGTAAATGTTTATTTCGATACCTAAATTGGCTATGGTTAATTATTTTTACTCCGGTTGAAAGCGTTTTAATCTCAAAGTTATTTTGCATAGTTTGTAACTTTTCTTCCGAATATAAACAAACCCAATAAAGATGGTACTGTAATACAGTTAAAGTTAGAATAAAGCGAACATATATTTACATAAGCCAATGAATAAATAAACCATACTTACATATGCATATAGACTATTTATATTACTATTAATATCAAATTCTAAAATAATGTCATCTTCGGTCAAAATATTAACCAGACGTGGTAAAATGTATTCAAAATAATCAACATCGCCGTCTCTATCATCAATATCTATCTTATATTGTATTTCTTCAGTTGACGTCTTTATCTACAAAAATCAATGTTTATATTACCATACAGTACAATAAGGACTGAATCAATAATACTTGTCGAATACGTACTACAATCGTTATTGTAGACTTCCAATTACTCAACAACAAAATGCTGAGTTTGTATTTATTTGGAGGTACTTGGAATATGGGTATTGTTACCTAATATATAATTATTTATTAGTTAAATATTCACAACATTATACAAACCATTAGACTACTATTGACAACAAACCACTTACTTTATTAGAGTTAAGGCGTAAATAATAACGATCGCTATTAAACAATTGGTGTTAGTAATAATAATATTATAAATATAAATGAATAGTTAGTAAAGTTACTTACTCCGACGTAACATAAACATTATTGATATTTTCAATATGACTTTCATATGCAAAATGTGCTTTCAGGTGACCTAATAATAATAATAAATATAAAGTAATTTAGTATGCATAATGATATATAAATTTATGCAATCAAGTGTAACCCCTTACTTTTGTGCATATAGTATACTTTCTCATAAAACGCCTTTGTATTCTCATAATTACGTGGAGCATTGTTGTACTTCTCATGCCAAGTTACAGCAGCATTGTACCATCTGGTGTAATCATCTCTTCCATACTGATAGTTACACAGTGATTTCCATTGATCAATGTCATTTAAATCACGCATTGCTTTAGCAGGGTAACTATCCACAAGGAGTGTAAACCATTTCACATCAAAGTGCTCAAGTTTGTTTACAAATTCATAAATTACATCAAATGTAGTTTCTTGTATAGTATATTCATAATAAAAAATATTAATATTCTTAATATCTTGTTCAGCCTTTTTCATATTTTGCAGATTGACATACGTTTTTAAGCTCTGGTACCAAGTATTATCATAAACATTGTTTACTTCAATTGCTGTCTCAATATCAAACAGAGCTTTTTGAAAATTCCCCAGATTGAGCTTGATAAATGCTCTATTATATAGAGCTATATAGTTTGTGGGATAAGCTTGTAATATCTGTGAGTATATGTTTAAAGCATCTTCTAATTTACTGTTTGCATATGCAAGTTTAGCCTTTTGAAGCAATTTGTTTACATTTGGTGTTGTTATTGTCTTCCAGATTGAGTTCAAAGTAAAACCAGAATCATACTTTCTCCCTCTGCTCTTTTTCTTTTGCTTTTTAAGATTATCATGCCAATCAAAT
>CAJVPI010001599.1:0-11204 GCA_910592345.1 Paraglomus brasilianum
TTCCACAAACTCAACCTAACAAAATTTACTCTTGATCCAACTTGCAGGACAATGATTAAATTATTGGTGGAAATGGGTGGATATTTTGTTTTGTATAACTGTTATCAACATATCTACAATATATATGTAAACGAATTGTTTATAAAATAAATAAAACTCTGTGCATAACTGAATAAATCTGTCATTACTAATGTTGAATATTGTCACGTGCAAAGCACAATCTTCAATAACTATCTAGTTTTACTAGTAAATTTTAGAACAGTCTCATGACTTTTGTCAGGGGAGGCTGGCACATCTCTGTTGACAAGTTAGTAACTTTAACAAGCTTTCATGGCCACCTATGACTACAATCCTTGTCGATAGTTATGTGCACTAACACACTATAATTGATCAGATAAAATTACTTAGCATCAATTGCATAGGTATCAATTATGATTTGTCTGTACATATACAGACAATTGGTGTGTCAATTACAATTTCCATTCATTTCGTACTAGAGTACAAAATAAAATTTAGGTTTTACAGTAGCAACTTCATTTATTTGTGTGCCCAGATTATTTATACAACTCTTTGTTACTTGTCAGGTAGTAAAATCAGTAATCAATCATTCAGGCCTGAAAATCAATCATATGTGTGTGCCTAATAAGGATCATAAAAACTCAATCATAATCAAGCAATAATTCTAATACATGCCAATTGAAATTACACTTGGCAATATAAAGCAATTTAGGTTAAATTAAAGGTTAGAAACTGAAAACACCTCCCAATCAGCCCATTCAAAATTATCTTTTGAATGTCTTATTGGAAGTTGGTATGTATATTTCTCAGCATGAGGTCTTCTCGAGCTGTCACCACCAAAAAATAAATCACTGCCTACTCCCCCTCCAAAGTCAGGGAAACAATTACTGTAATCATAAATGGCTCCTGAACTATCATTAACAAAACTTACTATACTCTTATCCATGTTTTTATCTAATGCAAATATAAAACTTTCATTTGTTTTAGCACGACTATTGGAACCCCATGAAAGTGGGTTATATCCACCAAGTATTTCATCAGTATCTGATACCTTGCCAACAGCAATTGTTGGCCCTTTGCCATTACACAATTCTCTAAATTTTGCAACTTTATCACCATCCCTACTTTGTCTATAAAGCAGAGTAAGCTTATAAGCATCATCTTGCTTTATAGATTTTTTCCTCTGATTATTATTTTCTTGAAGCTGCCTTGCTGCTTCCACAATCTTTGATGAGATCCATTCTACTTGCTTTTCATTAATGATAAGTGAATCAATATCATATCCTTGTCTTGCTTTTGATGCTTGCCCTGTTCTTGGTGGTAACAGTGGTGTCTTTGGTTTATAATTTTTGACTGTATGATAATTCAATATATCATGACGTAGCTTTTTTGGTAATAACTCATCATATGGAATAACCTTGTCAAGGGAAACACTGAGCAATCTTATATGTGGTATACAATCTGTGATGATATCCTTAATTGCATTGGTGTCATTAGATGACCAATCATCAGGATCAGTTCCAAGTTCTAGTTCAGGCACCTGTTTAGTAGCCCATTCAACAACTGACATCCAAACATCATCTTCATCCATCTGAAGTTCATCACTCTTGAGAAGAGTGATCAAAGTCTCCTTTGGTAAGGTTGTAAGATCATTCGATTTAAAGATAATATCCGGGTGGAAAACCATAATTTGATTACAGTAGGCCAAAAGTTTGTTCAAAGAGGCTGTGGATGCAGCATACTTGTGGACTGTAAGAATATTCTGCTGAATCCATTCACTTTGTTTATCAATCAAATAACTTTCAATTGCAGTGAAAAAATCAAGCAATTCAAACTTGCTAGCTCCATCCAAAAGACTGAACCAACCTATATCCTTGCATGAATCATAAGACATTTGCCCTGTGTAAATATACCTATAAATCATTACATTGTGATGTATTTAGACTACTGACATTGCAAATAATTTATTATTATACACATCTTTGTGACAGATTTACCTGAGTAATATTTTGAAAACGTCAGGAGTCACATCTTCAAACGTTATGGCTGCTTTTTGAACTTCTCCAGATGTCTCTGCATTTCCAGTTAAGCTGTTCTCAAGAAATTTGCTTCTCGTACATAGTACCAATGTATGAGCGAAAAATATTTTACTGTTTGGTTCTTTTCCAATATGGATTGAAATATCCGTATATTTGCCACTTTCATACAGTTTCTCATAGTCAGCTGCAAGAACTGAGGACAAGTCGACGGTGTTATTCATCATGCAAAGTCTTTAAAAGTGAGAAGACTTTAGTTTTGAACGTTGTGACGCTATAAACGGTGAAGTATTCTCTCCTTTATTTCTGCGTTCCTCCGACGGTGCCGCAGCACAAATCGATCAGCGGTAACACCAGAGCAAGCAAGAATAGGTAGCACGGAAATTTCACTATCAGTGTGACACGACACTGGTACGGTTAGTGAAATTTCACTATCAGTCCAAACGTATACAGTTAGACTATCGATAGAATATTAGAATTAGCTGCTAAAAATAGATCAATTATTCCGCTCGAAAGATATATAAGTAGCGTAGATTTCAGTTAGATATAAAAAGTAAGGAAGAGCATGTTTAGCATGTCTAATTACTCTCGATTCCTTTATTGTAAATAAATGAGTAGTTCTTTATACTCTGAAATACATTGTTAATGATTCATTCCCTGGTAATTATCGGTATAGCTGAGAAACCGTTAATCCCTATATCGATGAAGAATAATCGCCTCTTGTCCCGCGATTATTCGAGTGGCAATTACGATAATTAATTGTTATGTAGATGCGCATTATTATGATTTATACTCATTGTACCCCAAACGGGAGATTATCGGAATAATCCATCGATAATAACCGACGATACACTCGAGAGCAATTACCTATCTAGGATTAACATCATTCTACGGTGAAATAGTCCGTAAGTAAAAAGTCTTGACAATGACAAGGTCACTAACTGTACCCTAGATATTTAACTTGAATAGGAGGCAGCCACACTCCGTCGAGACCAGTTAAATCCCAAGTGTCGATTACTTTCTGCTCTCCCGCAGTAGACGGCACGACAACGTTAAAGATGTTGTGTACCATTTTCGGCAAATCATGCCTAGCAAAGATGTTTGGCTTACCGTTGGATTTACATATGATGCAAATAAACCATTATCTAATAAACTAGGTCAAAATTATTTTGGGCTTCGCCCTTTGTTAATGTTAGAACGTGGATTCCTTTGACAAGCCTTGTGCCAATGTGATTTATGATTGTGTAATAATGTTCGTACAAAGTTATATTTATTAATTGACTAGTACAGTATACTAATATGAATGTCGCATATATTAACATAGTTATAATACTAAACTGGCAATTTTGTTTATTGATTCGAACTTTATTGCCTTTTCTGAAGCTTTTCCTGCTTAATAGTTTTAGCGAGTCTTGATCGCTTTCTACTGTAGACACTGAATCGGTGTCTTGAGCTTTCAGAGGTGAAAGATGTTGATGTTATTAGTTTGGTTTGTTTGGAGGAGATGTGGTTCGTCGAAGAGCGATTTGTACGTGAGTACCATATTCCGATAAAGGGGGTGGGGTCGAGTAATCACAGGATATTTGGTTGGTTGATGTAATTTGAGTGGTGTTGAGGGAAAGAAAGTCAAGGTTATGGAACTCTACATAAATTTTATTGCTATGCATGTCTAATTCGCCAACGATGGATACTTTGAAGCCAATTTTTGCTTTTTGGTTCTTTCGTTTTGTCGGCATCGTGGCGAGTTGTTATGGCCGGAGATTTGATCACGCCAATGGGGTACGGCTGTTGCAGCCTTTTGAGAACGTGACATTTGAACAGTTTAATCTGCAGAGCGAAAAACAATAAATGTCACATTTAACTATTGGATAGTATGTAAAATTCGGTGCATCGAAGTAAATAACAAAAAAATTTTTATACGTAATTTACTATGTTGATATTACTTAATAAGTTGGGAGAGATGCACAGGTGATGACTAAATAGTTTAATTAATTTTGGGGAAATGTGAATAGCATTTTGATTGTAGACATATGAGGATAGTTAGGCGAACAAAATTTTTATGGAAGTTTTGTCATCTAAACAAAATAATAATTTTTATTTATGTTTTAGGAAATCATTATAGATCAAAAGGGAAGGCAATCATTTCATTTCACCGACAATCATTTCACCGACAAATATTTACCAACATTATTTCGAAGTTATCCTTTTTTAGTAGTTAATTGTCGGTGAAATGTACTGTCGGTGAATTGATTGTCGATGAAATAATACGGACCCGATCAAAAGACAGAGTAGCGAAAGGGATTTGGATTGTTATGTAACACAAATATGATGAAAAGTGCGTCATGTAAACTGAACGACCTTTATGTTTTTAGGAAATCATTGTAAGAATATTTATGAGAATTAAATATAGAGTTATCGATTTTAATTTATTGTGTACGATAACGTACTTATATTGACAAACTTGATAAGTTAGAGAAAGCACATACACTGGGAAATGTATAGTATAATAGAAGAACAAATAAGCAAGAAATAAATAGTTTATTTAGTGTAGCTTTCTGAGAAAAACTGGAAAAGGTATTATTTTTGGATAAGATATTTGATTTATGCGTTTTAGTAGTCGTTACAAGAGTATTACGGGAAATAGTTTAATATATACAGTATGTTACAATAAGTTACTATGGCGGTATACTTTATTACTAAGTTGAAAGAAGCGTGCGCATTTGCTGTCGGGAAAATATATGGTACAGTATAAGAAGTGTAGTACGGTCAATAAATTTAATAGGTTTTGTGAATTTTCGGGAAATGTAACAGTATCAACTTTTTTATAGTGGTGTAGATATTTACATTTGTTGATTCGTTCAAAAGTAATAAAATATGATTCAATAAGTAACAGAAAACATGGCCAATTAAATACATAAGTTATGGTAAGTATGAGGGTATAATGTAATTAAAAAATGAATGGATGGGTTTATCTTGATTAACGGCAAACACATTATAAATATGATTATGTTGTTACATCCAGTCACAAGCATAACGCAAGGATGGGTGATATCAATGATTGTTAGGAGAGGACAAATCAGCTGTTGCAGAAATGCGCCAATAATGAGCAAAAATATCCTTCTGCTTGAGAACATCCCATTTGACCTCCGAGCGATAGATATTCTACAAAGAATTTGCACTAGTAGAACGACCTAAACTGGTATGTAAGTGATAGGGGAAAACTATTCTTTTAGAATATGGTACGTCATGGATACGTTGAGGTATTGGGGCGAGTGTAAGGTATGTCTGTTTATTAAAATTTGATTTGATCCACCGCAAGTCGCAAGTTTTCTGGGTTGCGTAGATTAGTAGTAAGACATTTGAAAATATGTTTGCAAAGGATAAGTAGTGTCATTATTTCTGACTATCCATTCTGCAGATTATGGGTATAATAAACGGAGCATTAAAAAGGGAAAACTGAGCGTAATCTTTTTCATAAAGTAAGCAGCTTTTTGTAAGTTGGGAAGACGCCAATATATGGTATTTGAAGAATCATAAGTTTCGGAAGTGGTAGTTTGGGGTGGAGTGGAGGTAAAAGGACAGGAATTGTGGTTCATTAATAGACTACGAGTTAGTAACATTGTAGATTATGTCATTTGCTTGAAGAGAATCGACAGTAAATATGTCGAGAACTTGAGACATTTTTTTTTCAAACTAATAAGTAGGATGCGAAAAAGAAATAAAAAACTTTTTATTATAGAGGTGTGGCAAAAAAGCGGTTGATATGTTGTTATTTATACTTTTTATAATTATATATGGGAATATATGGGAATGCAAAGTGGGAAGTGACATCTTTTTGGTACAGCGTATAAACATGGCCGTTTGCTCATATGAGTCATATCCTTTTTATTTCACACATGAATTTTTATTTACCGACGATCTTTCAATAAATACCACTTTATTGCTGGAATGTGTGACACACAACAATGATGAAAAATGACGAATTATGACCGAGGCTAATAAAATAACGAAATAATAACAACGGGAAAATGTAATAAACACACTCCCTCAAGCTTGGGTGGTGGGCGCGTAAAATCAAGTATCAAGTATCTGATATCTGATATCTGATATAAACTTCCCCGAAAGATCTGCACAAAAATTACGATAAATGGGCATTTGTTGGTTAATGCGAAAATTATTTTAGGAAATAAAGAGCTTGAAGAGCGAATGAATATCAAAACTATGTGAAAAAAGGTAAGCTCACGCAGCAAATGATGGCGATGGAAATGTACTTTATGTTAATTTCTGAATTTTCTTAAGAACTATTAAGATTGTTTTTTTTTCAACCGAAGTTTCAGAACTTCTCCATAACAATAAATTTGTATATAGTTGTTTAGCATAAATGCATATTAATATAGATTGATAATAACATTATCACAATGCAAAATCTCCAAACCATCAACCACCGCCTAAAATAATTGCACTACGCCCCGGTTGATGCAGTCGGCTAGGCACAATTAAACTTTTTTAGTTAAGCTATGCCGCTATCTGAATGAGTGAGTAATACAAAATTTTACTATCAAAACATAAGGAAAGTCTCTCCTGCCCATGTGTATTGTACTGTACTATTATACAATAACCAATTTTGGAATTATGGTTTTATTAACACTATGAAGACTTTCCTTTTTATCGGAGCGTTTTAAGTTAAGAAATGCCATATTTAATGTCTTAATAATCGAATTGCTGATTTTCGATCAAGCGACTGCATTTTGCATATTACAGTTACAGTCAACTGCCTTTAATTCGATTCGGGACAGACGTACTTAAGAAACAATTATATTAAAAAATCGGATCTTGCTCAAGGCGATCGAATTATAGGGAAAGTCGAATTATAGGGAGTCAAATTATCGGCAGTCGGCTGTATATGCGTACTATTTCCATGTAAAGTAACGATCATATTTTTCGACATAGCTTCCGGATAATGTATCATGTGACACAATATCACCCACCAATAATCGATGATGTGAGATGTGCAGAACTTTCAACAATAATACATAATAACAATGACATCAGTTGTCTCTGACAAGGAATGGTTAGAGAAGAGTATTGAAAGTGAATACATTCGATTCTATCCTTATGACGGTTTAATCGATAAAGACTGCATAGGCCATGGTGCATTTGGCGTGGTTTTCAAAGCAACAGTAGCAGGATCGGGCATTACTGTGGCATACAAGATGATCAAGTATTTGGACGAAGACAAGTTCTTTAAGTGCTTTGTAAAAGAGGTTTGTAATTGTGCATAGTGGAGTTGCATCAGAATCTATGAAATTTGCGGTTCTTATACTTAGTTTATTTCATGACGCATATTCTAGCTCAAGATCCATCGTACAGTAGATGACCATCCCAACATAATTCGATTCCTTGGCGTCAGCAAAGGTAACGATGACAACGTTCAGCATATTAGAAAACAGGCTTGAATATAATACTATTTCCAACTTTGAATAGATATCAAAGGAAGATACTTGATGGTCTTTGATTATGCCGACAACGGTTCGCTACGGGAATACTTATCGACGTCAGCTATCGAACTAGATTGGCCTGCCAACTGTCAACTAGGTTTGGACATCATTAACGGATTGAGACATATTCATAGAGTAGGAATCTTGCATAAAGATTTAGTAAGTGTATTATTCATTAATACAATGTTTTATTAACGTAAACAGTAATATTGATCAATTGTTCTCTCACGTTATCACAAGTCTTCGAACAATGTATTAATTCATGGGAAGACGGCTAAGATCACAGACTTTGGGACATCCGAAAAAATATTACTACGAAAGACTTACTCAGATCACCGAGGAACTCATGCTTACCTTGATCCTAGATGCTTTAATGACAATGATAGTAAGCGAAATGAAAAGTCTGATATTTTTAGCTTTGGGATTATTCTATGGGAAATATCCAGTAGAAAATATCCATGCTGTGAATTCGAAAGTACATCAGACATTTTGATATATAGACTTAATGGTGGTCGACATGATGTTGTTTCAGACACACCAGAGGAGTATAGAAGTTTATATACAGAGTGCTGGGACAATGATTCAGAAAAACGACCAACCAGTGAACAATGCTACCATAGATTAAGAAATATAATGGGAGAACTGAACCAGTTACCAAAATGTGACCTTAACCAATATGAAGAGAAGATTAAATGTAAAGATCACTCTTTTTCTGATGAGCTGACAATGTTATACAACAAGTTACAACTTAGTGGAAAATCCATGAAACAAACAGCTGATTTTATCAAAAATCAGCTGATACAAAATAAGCAAAAAAGTCCATTGGTGGTATTAAAGACCCATACAGATTGTGGACAGTGCTTCTGGCTGATTGGATTTTTCTATGCACATGGGATAGGAACAGAAGCAGATCTTGGACAAGCTGTTCAATGGTATCAACAATCAGCAAAGGCAAACAATGTCATGGCACAGAATTATCTTGGTGTTTGTTATGAGAATGGGGCAGTAGTAGAAAAGAATATTCAAAAAGCAGTTGAGCTGTATCATAAAGCAGCTGAACAAGGGTATGCCATGGCACAATATAATCTCAGTGTCTGCTATGAGAATGGGATAGGAGTAGAAAAAAATATTCATAAAGCTGTTGAGCTGTATCAGAAAGCAGCTGAACAAGGATGTGCTGGTGCACAGAATAATCTTGGTGTTTGCTATAAAAATGGGACAGGAGTGGAAAAGAGTATTCAAAAAGCAGTTGAGCTATATCAGAAAGCAGCTGAACAAGGGTGTGCTGAGGCACAATTTAATCTTGGTGTCTGTTATGAGAATGGGACAGGAGTGGAAAAGAATATTCAAAAAGCAGTTGAGTTGTATCAGAAAGCAGTTGAGCAAGAAAATGCAATGGCACAATATAATCTTGGTGTTTGTTATAGACATGGAGCAGGAGTGGAAAAGAATATTCAAAAAGTAATTGAGTTGTATCAGAAAGCAGCTGAACAAGGGTGTGCTGAGGCACAATACAATCTTGGTGTCTGCTATGATAATGGAATAGGAGTGGAAAAAAATATTCAAAAAGCAGTTGTACTGTATCAGAAAGCAGCTGAACAAGGGGATATCATGGCACAATATAATCTTGGTGTTTGCTATGCTAATGGGGTAGGAGTGGAAAAGAATATCAAAAAAACTGTTGAGTTATATCAAAAAGCAGCTGAACAAGGGTGTGCTGAAGCTCAATATAGTCTTGGTCTTTACTATTCTAATGGAACTGGAGTGGAAAAGAATATTCTAAAAGCAGTTGAGCTGTATCAGAAAGCAGCTGAACAAGGACATGCTAAGGCACAAAGCTATCTTAAGAGTATTGAGCAGGTTAGCATGATGTTTTTGTAAAATTTTGTGTTTAATAGAGTTGCTTGCACTTTTAAATAATAAATTTCGGTGGCAGATAATTATATAACAGATTAGTGTTAGATAACACACAAGCTATTGTTAACAGGTTTTAGTAAATTAATTTCAACAATTTTTAAACTAATAAATCTGGGTTATAAAGTAAAAGCGTTCGTAATTGAATACGTTACTAAGAATAAGAGTTAATAGCGCTGTATCAAAGGTACAACACAATGTTGTACCTCAGTTCGGGACTTGTCTCAGTTCCGGACTGAGACGACTGAGTTACTGGGTTCTGGACTGAGCCTATGTCAATTCGGGACCGTCTCAGTTCAGAACTCAGTCGTTTCAGTTTTGGACCACACACAACTCCCATCTATAATTATTAAACACGTTGAAGTATAATTTTCGGAAAATTGCTTTGAGTACGAGTTGCAGTGTTGTTCAGTGTTGATGTCATTGAAGGAGCACTAGAAGTGAGAAAGTTGTTTAATACATAACCGGTTGTTGAGTTAGAACTCGAGTTAACCGTAAAAGAAATTAAGCTTTCGGGTTTCTACAAAGTAAAATGTAATAATTAATAATTGGGTAGAACATTTTCGCATATGCGTTCACGTTCGCTTTCCTATACCTTATACACCGTTGTGCAAATTAGTCAAGTTCTCACTCACTAACGCTTGATAGTCAATCGACATATTTTCTGACGATTTCTATTATTTATATCCCCTACTTACTGTGTTATGTTATTTGCATGTCATTGATAGCTACAATAAACATTCTGTATCCCGGCATCATTGTTTAGCGATAAAGATATGTACACAATATTCTCTTATTGTTATTGCTTTCGCGCCCATTATACGTTCGCTAAATCACACAAAAATCGGTCATTTCTATGAACACTTTTGCAAATCAGGTGACTATATATAGGCAGGCACTATCGAGTTATGACAGGCGAATGTACATATATAATCTTAATAAATACGAACCAAGATCTTACTATTAAAACATATGAAATATTGATTTTTCAAGTCGCCGATATTTCTTCTTAACGGTAAATTCGTACACCTCCCAGGGTGTAATATATTCTGTACACCTCAGGGAGCAAGGTACACGGTGTTTGTGGTACGACAACTATACGCACACTAAATATAGACGCACCTATTTATTGGACTTAAAGGCTTAAGCGGACTAGCAATTAGCTATTAAAAAATGAGACATCTTTTAATTCTTAGAGAAGTAAGTCTTATTCGTTAAATCGCATTTTGTATAGATATCAATAATATATAATATTTTGGAGAACAAAATTGATAATGCGAACTGCTTTCAAGAAAGTATTGATGAATAAAACACATAATAATTCTTGTCTGTATAATCTATATATGAAACCAATATTCCCGCTGTAGTAGTTATATGTTACAGTATATTCGTCAGAAAATAACATAGATCTAGATAGATATTCATAAAACGTAAACTTATCTCATATTGTCATACATCCACGACGAGCAATAAATGTTATTTTGCAATATTAGATTTACGTTTGCTGAAATATCTATTAGAAATATCCGCTGTTCGATCAGATATATGAAGAAAATAATTGGCCCCCAGGTGGAGTGTAGCTATGGCCATTATGATTGTGATGTAAACGACATTAATATGTAGATGGCCTAAATAACATGTTAATGATTAAGCTCAACGTTATCAAACTCAAAAGTAAGAGTCTGTTCATGCTTCTATATTTGCTTGTAAACGTTTATAATGTTATTTTCTAAAACTA
>CAJVPI010001600.1:0-11200 GCA_910592345.1 Paraglomus brasilianum
ATTTATGTGGCCTGATTTATGTGGCCTGATTTATGTGGCCTGATTTATGTGGCCTGATTTATGTGGCCTGATTTATGGGCCTGATTTATGTGGCCTGATTTGCACTTGATTTGTAACTTGAATTTGTTAAAAGTGGCATGATTTTCAATTGGTAATGTGAAATGTGGTAAATTAGAAATGGCATGATATTTTGTGTAATACAAAGGGGGATATAATAATAAATGAGGTATGATCATAATAGATTGTTATAGGGCATGGGAAACCAAATTTTGGGGATAGGGATATATCTGAGTGGGATACAAATGAGGTAGATTTATACTGATATACAATAGGGGAAATCCATCCAGCTGAAAAGCTGGGATTAGGATATAGCTGAGATTGGGATACAATAGTAATAGGGGGGATACAAATGAGGTAGGACTGTATGTGCATGCAAATAGGCTTTCTAAAAATTTTTTTCATCCAATTATATTTATTCAGGAACAAACTTAATGCATGTTTGTTATTGGTGACACAATCTTGGGAACCTTTGGTCTTTGTTCTGGTGTTCTTTCCCTCTCCCTCCTAGCAGCAACCCTTTGCTGGTTCCAATTGTCTAGCATCCTTTTTGTTATCTCCACCTTCTTACCAAAGCCCACCATTGTGAGATAAACATGCTCAGTGTTTATGAGATCATGGTGGGATGATGGAAGAGATGCCTCCTCCACCAACACCAGGTGAAAAAGCTGCTCCACAGCAGCAAGTGCATAGATGCGGAGTTTCCGGCCTATTTTTTCCCATTAATTATTAATATTAATATTAATAACCTAAGATGATGATAAACAGTTTGGCATATCTAGGTAAAGTTACTCACCAACTACTGTGAAACCCCAAACAACCAAGTTGTAAGCATCAGCAATGACTAGTTCTGTCTGTGCCATAATCCACACATCACGGAGCTCCAGACCAAGCTTAAGTGTGTCAAGCCACTCTTTGCAATGTGAACACTGTGGTAAACCACCAGAAACTTCTCCACAGGCAACAACTGGTAACCAGTTAAGCTGCTGATACTCAACAATAATATCAACTTTGTACCCACATTGTGCACGATTAATTGGATTGCAGCCTATGTCATGCTGGACAGCAGTTGGTTCAAGGGTCTGCTCACCACTATTAAAAAAACTTAACTCAGTGATCTGTCATGCAAATGAGTTTTTGCTGTAACAAAAGAAATGACTTACTAATGAACTCGGCACTCCTCATCACATCCTATTGTTGCATCCAAAAAAGGGACAACATTACGCATTGTGTGCTCCATCTTTCCAATATTGTCCTTTCCAGGCATGCTAATAGCTTTGACTCTACAGAATTGAAAGACTGTTAGACATAATTTATGCTTGTGTATATATATAGACTTAGGTAGCTGTGTCTTCCAACATACATGCTTGTGACAAGGTCCCGGATGCGACGTTCCTCATCTGTTTTCACAGAGATATCATCTGGATGCTTGGCCTAAAGAAAGAAATAATTAGGCAAGTGTAAATCAAATCATACAAATAAGTCTAATGAAATAATTACCACAAACAGTTGGTTAAAAAGGTGTGCTTGACCATCTGACATGGTTGGCAAAGTAAACCTTGCCTCTTTTGCCAAAGAGCCTCTCATTGCTGGGAGATACTTATGCAATAAGCTCATGGTAGGACCATGTTGGCCAGAATGGTCAACAATGTAGTAATAGAGAGGATCATGAAGACAGTGCTTTTTTGCTAGCATTTGACGGTAGCATTCAACCTTGCCCATTACTTTTTTCCAGTTTTTGCTTGTCATCAGCTGGGTGGAGGAAAATTTACTAACATCAGGTTCTTGAAGAGCATTAACATCTACTTTATATTTAGCCTCCTGATCCTCTTTACAATAGACAAAGAGTTAGTATTAGTATTAGGTGCAGCAAAGAAAAAATTTTTTAAATTAAAATCCCTAATCTGTATTCAAACCTGAGTTTGTGATATAATGGCCATGAAATGGAAGAATACTTACGTGCTCCACCTCCAGGCTCAGAAAAAGGGGTGCTATCATTGACCATATTAATATTAACCAGCATAAGACCTTCATGTGCATGGGTTACAGGATTCTCCATAGATGCCACTGTATCCATTGATCTCCCCTGCTCTTGAACCCAGTTTGTGACAATTGCATCTAAGCATTTTAAAATGAGCATTCAAAGTCCATCCATAACTGAGATTTATTGCTAAAGATTTTTACCAGTGGAAATTTCTCTTTGAGGTTTTTTGGGTTGAGTCAATTCCTTGTTGGACAAATCCACATCTGACAGTTCATCATCATCAGCTGGGATATAGACATTTGCTTTCTGTTTCAATGCTGTACCAGCCTGCCTTACAGCCAGAGACTCTGCATGCTATGCAGAAAAAGAATCAACATGAAAAACATCTTAATTATAACTGCATGTATTAGTAGTGGATTTATCTTACTTTTGCAGATATGGCTTCCAATCGAATCTGACTTCGTGTTGTGTCTATATATTCACGACATTCTGGTGATTGATGCCAATCTTGCAATTTTTTCCAAACTGCTGGATTGACCTCCAGGCCCATATTAAGGCAGTCATAACCAGAATAAAAAGGGAAAAACAATCCAGTTAGTTGCTGGAAATTGTACATCTCATGTATTATATCTGGACATCAGTACAAGAATATTGTATATACACGGCTCAGGACTGCCATTTGCTTTTTGCAAACGCTAATATTCCTGTTACCTCTCCCAATGACCCCCGCGAGGACAAAGCCGAGACAGGGTGCCTACGTGATCCGATGTATGGATGTCGCGGGATGCGTATATACAGCAAAGAAACAGTGGACAGGACTACAAGCAATCGACAGATATGCCCCACGGCTCAGGACTGCCATTTGCTTTTTGCAAACGCTAATATTCCTGTTACCTCTCCCAATGACCCCCGCGAGGACAAAGCCGAGACGGGGTGCCTACGTGATCCGATGCACGGATGTCGCGGGATGCGGTTTCCTTGCGGAAGCGGCATTCTTCGGGTTGCTCTTCACCAACCGACCTATTACTATCATAAGCCTCTTACCTTTTGGCTCTTGTAGCAGTTCCAGCAACAGTCTCGATCCGCTTTATATGACAAGCCCCCTGTCAACTCCTTCAAATTCCGCAGATAAGCACGTTTGATCTTTTCGACGGTATTAGTGACATATGGGTCTTCTTCGATCAGTGCCCGTGCAAAGCCAAGGGGTTCATACTTGGTCACAAGAGTGGTTTGCCAATAGACTTGGAGAGACACGTATCAGCAGTAAGTTTTTCTGGGAACAGATATTAATATGGAGCATCAAACATGCTCTCAAAATCACCAACCCTTAGCTGTAAGATTTTTCACACAGTTTGGCGTGATCTGAGGAGGACGCCTCCTCCTTCGAGTCGAAGTCCTAACACTTGTGCAGCCGGCTGATGACATGAAACCACTAAAGCAGGATTTAGACGAGTAAAAAGTGTTAGGCTTGACAGCAAGTGGGCTAGCACCATATGTCGTACCTGGTGTAACGGAGACGTGTCGCGAAGTTGAAACGTGACGGACACGTGTAATAGTAACAACTTTGTAGCAAAATTTAAATTATACCAAATTTGTAATCTCATGATTAAAATTTTGTGTGTACTGGACTCGATAATTCGACTTTCGACTGCCCAAAAATTTTCTATTAAGCCGGCATGTATAAATAGTATTATAATTATGCCTGTTAATACGATCGTTAGAAAATCAGATAAAAATTTCGATTATTTGCCTGACCCTGTGAATGCTAGTGGTAACGTTAGATATGTTTGTGATGTATTATAAGTATTTATTGGCATTACTATTACTAATACAATCTTAAACCGTTTACTGTCGACGATGCGGTGAACACAAGCGCGAGCCTTGACGATGATGAGATTATACAAGAAGTTCTTGATTGCAAGTCCGCCGAGAGCGACTCTGATACGGAAGATGAAGAAAAAGATACAGTCGTCAAAAAAATGAAGGTATAGATGCGCCTGATATTTCTCGAACAACAAGACAACATTGACAAAAGACTTGACAGCCGTCAGGCGTCTTATCAATCAAATTACATTACACCGTCTATCTTTACTTAGACAAACGTCTATTCACATTAAGCTTGTAACCATGGTTTTCACTCAGTTGGGTTAATTGCAAATTTCAGCATCAGCCGCGACATTTATTATTATGTAATATGATAATTTGGTTAGAGCGTCTAACACAACCCAAGTCGACATACGCGTATACGTTCGCGCTTCATAATTATCCTTCCCAACCTCATTTTTTGAAATACTTCTCTAAAATGAATTCATTGTCAAAATCACAGCGAATTCGTGGATAAGGATAAGAATGGCCATCTAAAACAATTTCGTACTTGTAACAATTGTCGCAATCGGCGAAGAAAGAAACCTTCAATTAGTAATAGTATCTGTGATAATGAAAAATCTTTAGAAATAATTGAAATCGAAGCTCTATGTCAGAATTTAAGAGAGCTGCTAATAATTGCGATTTGGAAAATACAAATTGTCGACAACGCAATTACATTAGACGTTAACAATTCCGAAATAAATAGCTAACGGAATAGTCGAAGATATTGATGAATACAACTAGGTGTAAGCTTATATTGCCTAAATTATACATATAATGCAATAATAGGATTAATTTTATAAACGGATATTAAACGTCTTACATTTCTTAATTAATAGTTACCACAGCGAGACAACTTAGCTGCCGCCAAGAAAACATCCCGATCCACTGAAGCAAAGAGATACGCCTTCTATGGAACGCTTTACTTGCAACGGTCTTAATAAAATAACAATCAATAACACGTTGCATGTAGCAGAACCGACCTTGCAGCATAGCATATTACATAAAAAAGTTTCTATTTCTCAGGAGGTTAGGATCTCTTACCACGTGAAATATATTTGCACATACATTTTTGGTGGGCAAGAACGCTATAAACGTCATAACAATGCTTTTGAATCTATTCTGTGGTTGCGGAAACGACATTGTGACATTATACTTAATATTAATGAATGGAACCTGGCTTTCGACACTAGAATACTGGATCAAATGAATCAGCTGGGAATTAATATAAATGAGTGTGGAATAGATGCTACATGTATGTGTAGCCATTAATATAATTGAATTCTCGTAACATTGCAGCAGGACATTATCTTTGGTCTGGGAAGGAGGTTCTTGGAGCATCTTGAAATGTTTTGACCTGATAATCACTGGTACTGTTGGCTCACCAGCAAGGTCAGTTGCATCAAGAATTACTTCCTGGTGATGCAATAGTGAGTAAAGTAGCACATCCTCAAATTCATAACCTCTTGGGTCACCCCCTTAATGGCCTTAATATTAATTGCACTTCCAGGAAGTGGCATTGATTTGTAAACATTGAGGAGAGCACCTCTGGCAGCTTGACATAGGGGATGATATTCCACATCAGCTCCATTTTTAAGCTGATATACCAGTCCAAGATCCACAAACTGATAGTCAAAGTCTTCATGGTTGAATCCAGAGTCACCATTCTTATGGGGCAGAAACATGGCTACAAGAGCATAACGTTGAGCATGTTGTTTTCCATAGGCTTGAGATCAAGAAAATATTTTTTCACAATCATATAAAGTTTACAATACCAGATTTTCCTGAATCACTTCAAAAGAGATAAGACACTCTGATCAGTGGCATCTTTAATTTTGTCATCTATTACTATTGTTATGGTCGGGTGGTCTGGGGTTTGGGAGAGCAATTAATATTAAGGCCATTAAGGGGGTGACCCAAGAGGTTATGAATTTGAGGATGTGCTACTTTACTCACTATTGCATCACCAGGAAGTAATTCTTGATGCAACTGACCTTGCTGGTGAGCCAACAGTACCAGTGATTATCAGGTCAAAACATTTCAAGATGCTCCAAGAACCTCCTTCCCAGACCAAAGATAATGTCCTGCTGCAATGTTACGAGAATTCAATTATATTAATGGCTACACATACATGTAGCATCTATTCCACACTCATTTATATTAATTCCCAGCTGATTCATTTGATCCAGTATTCTAGTGTCGAAAGCCAGGTTCCATTCATTAATATTAAGTATAATGTCACAATGTCGTTTCCGCAACCACAGAATAGATTCAAAAGCATTGTTATGACGTTTATAGCGTTCTTGCCCACCAAAAATGTATGTGCAAATATATTTCACGTGGTAAGAGATCCTAACCTCCTGAGAAATAGAAACTTTTTTATGTAATATGCTATGCTGCAAGGTCGGTTCTGCTACATGCAACGTGTTATTGATTGTTATTTTATTAAGACCGTTGCAAGTAAAGCGTTCCATAGAAGGCGTATCTCTTTGCTTCAGTGGATCGGGATGTTTTCTTGGCGGCAGCTAAGTTGTCTCGCTGTGGTAACTATTAATTAAGAAATGTAAGACGTTTAATATCCGTTTATAAAATTAATCCTATTATTGCATTATATGTATAATTTAGGCAATATAAGCTTACACCTAGTTGTATTCATCAATATCTTCGACTATTCCGTTAGCTATTTATTTCGGAATTGTTAACGTCTAATGTAATTGCGTTGTCGACAATTTGTATTTTCCAAATCGCAATTATTAGCAGCTCTCTTAAATTCTGACATAGAGCTTCGATTTCAATTATTTCTAAAGATTTTTCATTATCACAGATACTATTACTAATTGAAGGTTTCTTTCTTCGCCGATTGCGACAATTGTTACAAGTACGAAATTGTTTTAGATGGCCATTCTTATCCTTATCCACGAATTCGCTGTGATTTTGACAATGAATTCATTTTAGAGAAGTATTTCAAAAAATGAGGTTGGGAAGGATAATTATGAAGCGCGAACGTATACGCGTATGTCGACTTGGGTTGTGTTAGACGCTCTAACCAAATTATCATATTACATAATAATAAATGTCGCGGCTGATGCTGAAATTTGCAATTAACCCAACTGAGTGAAAACCATGGTTACAAGCTTAATGTGAATAGACGTTTGTCTAAGTAAAGATAGACGGTGTAATGTAATTTGATTGATAAGACGCCTGACGGCTGTCAAGTCTTTTGTCAATGTTGTCTTGTTGTTCGAGAAATATCAGGCGCATCTATACCTTCATTTTTTTGACGACTGTATCTTTTTCTTCATCTTCCGTATCAGAGTCGCTCTCGGCGGACTTGCAATCAAGAACTTCTTGTATAATCTCATCATCGTCAAGGCTCGCGCTTGTGTTCACCGCATCGTCGACAGTAAACGGTTTAAGATTGTATTAGTAATAGTAATGCCAATAAATACTTATAATACATCACAAACATATCTAACGTTACCACTAGCATTCACAGGGTCAGGCAAATAATCGAAATTTTTATCTGATTTTCTAACGATCGTATTAACAGGCATAATTATAATACTATTTATACATGCCGGCTTAATAGAAAATTTTTGGGCAGTCGAAAGTCGAATTATCGAGTCCAGTACACACAAAATTTTAATCATGAGATTACAAATTTGGTATAATTTAAATTTTGCTACAAAGTTGTTACTATTACACGTGTCCGTCACGTTTCAACTTCGCGACACGTCTCCGTTACACCAGGTACGACATATGGTGCTAGCCCACTTGCTGTCAAGCCTAACACTTTTTACTCGTCTAAATCCTGCTTTAGTGGTTTCATGTCATCAGCCGGCTGCACAAGTGTTAGGACTTCGACTCGAAGGAGGAGGCGTCCTCCTCAGATCACGCCAAACTGTGTGAAAAATCTTACAGCTAAGGGTTGGTGATTTTGAGAGCATGTTTGATGCTCCATATTAATATCTGTTCCCAGAAAAACTTACTGCTGATACGTGTCTCTCCAAGTCTATTGGCAAACCACTCTTGTGACCAAGTATGAACCCCTTGGCTTTGCACGGGCACTGATCGAAGAAGACCCATATGTCACTAATACCGTCGAAAAGATCAAACGTGCTTATCTGCGGAATTTGAAGGAGTTGACAGGGGGCTTGTCATATAAAGCGGATCGAGACTGTTGCTGGAACTGCTACAAGAGCCAAAAGGTAAGAGGCTTATGATAGTAATAGGTCGGTTGGTGAAGAGCAACCCGAAGAATGCCGCTTCCGCAAGGAAACCGCATCCCGCGACATCCGTGCATCGGATCACGTAGGCACCCCGTCTCGGCTTTGTCCTCGCGGGGGTCATTGGGAGAGGTAACAGGAATATTAGCGTTTGCAAAAAGCAAATGGCAGTCCTGAGCCGTGGGGCATATCTGTCGATTGCTTGTAGTCCTGTCCACTGTTTCTTTGCTGTATATACGCATCCCGCGACATCCATACATCGGATCACGTAGGCACCCTGTCTCGGCTTTGTCCTCGCGGGGGTCATTGGGAGAGGTAACAGGAATATTAGCGTTTGCAAAAAGCAAATGGCAGTCCTGAGCCGTGTATATACAATATTCTTGTACTGATGTCCAGATATAATACATGAGATGTACAATTTCCAGCAACTAACTGGATTGTTTTTCCCTTTTTATTCTGGTTATGACTGCCTTAATATGGGCCTGGAGGTCAATCCAGCAGTTTGGAAAAAATTGCAAGATTGGCATCAATCACCAGAATGTCGTGAATATATAGACACAACACGAAGTCAGATTCGATTGGAAGCCATATCTGCAAAAGTAAGATAAATCCACTACTAATACATGCAGTTATAATTAAGATGTTTTTCATGTTGATTCTTTTTCTGCATAGCATGCAGAGTCTCTGGCTGTAAGGCAGGCTGGTACAGCATTGAAACAGAAAGCAAATGTCTATATCCCAGCTGATGATGATGAACTGTCAGATGTGGATTTGTCCAACAAGGAATTGACTCAACCCAAAAAACCTCAAAGAGAAATTTCCACTGGTAAAAATCTTTAGCAATAAATCTCAGTTATGGATGGACTTTGAATGCTCATTTTAAAATGCTTAGATGCAATTGTCACAAACTGGGTTCAAGAGCAGGGGAGATCAATGGATACAGTGGCATCTATGGAGAATCCTGTAACCCATGCACATGAAGGTCTTATGCTGGTTAATATTAATATGGTCAATGATAGCACCCCTTTTTCTGAGCCTGGAGGTGGAGCACGTAAGTATTCTTCCATTTCATGGCCATTATATCACAAACTCAGGTTTGAATACAGATTAGGGATTTTAATTTAAAAAATTTTTTCTTTGCTGCACCTAATACTAATACTAACTCTTTGTCTATTGTAAAGAGGATCAGGAGGCTAAATATAAAGTAGATGTTAATGCTCTTCAAGAACCTGATGTTAGTAAATTTTCCTCCACCCAGCTGATGACAAGCAAAAACTGGAAAAAAGTAATGGGCAAGGTTGAATGCTACCGTCAAATGCTAGCAAAAAAGCACTGTCTTCATGATCCTCTCTATTACTACATTGTTGACCATTCTGGCCAACATGGTCCTACCATGAGCTTATTGCATAAGTATCTCCCAGCAATGAGAGGCTCTTTGGCAAAAGAGGCAAGGTTTACTTTGCCAACCATGTCAGATGGTCAAGCACACCTTTTTAACCAACTGTTTGTGGTAATTATTTCATTAGACTTATTTGTATGATTTGATTTACACTTGCCTAATTATTTCTTTCTTTAGGCCAAGCATCCAGATGATATCTCTGTGAAAACAGATGAGGAACGTCGCATCCGGGACCTTGTCACAAGCATGTATGTTGGAAGACACAGCTACCTAAGTCTATATATATACACAAGCATAAATTATGTCTAACAGTCTTTCAATTCTGTAGAGTCAAAGCTATTAGCATGCCTGGAAAGGACAATATTGGAAAGATGGAGCACACAATGCGTAATGTTGTCCCTTTTTTGGATGCAACAATAGGATGTGATGAGGAGTGCCGAGTTCATTAGTAAGTCATTTCTTTTGTTACAGCAAAAACTCATTTGCATGACAGATCACTGAGTTAAGTTTTTTTAATAGTGGTGAGCAGACCCTTGAACCAACTGCTGTCCAGCATGACATAGGCTGCAATCCAATTAATCGTGCACAATGTGGGTACAAAGTTGATATTATTGTTGAGTATCAGCAGCTTAACTGGTTACCAGTTGTTGCCTGTGGAGAAGTTTCTGGTGGTTTACCACAGTGTTCACATTGCAAAGAGTGGCTTGACACACTTAAGCTTGGTCTGGAGCTCCGTGATGTGTGGATTATGGCACAGACAGAACTAGTCATTGCTGATGCTTACAACTTGGTTGTTTGGGGTTTCACAGTAGTTGGTGAGTAACTTTACCTAGATATGCCAAACTGTTTATCATCATCTTAGGTTATTAATATTAATATTAATAATTAATGGGAAAAAATAGGCCGGAAACTCCGCATCTATGCACTTGCTGCTGTGGAGCAGCTTTTTCACCTGGTGTTGGTGGAGGAGGCATCTCTTCCATCATCCCACCATGATCTCATAAACACTGAGCATGTTTATCTCACAATGGTGGGCTTTGGTAAGAAGGTGGAGATAACAAAAAGGATGCTAGACAATTGGAACCAGCAAAGGGTTGCTGCTAGGAGGGAGAGGGAAAGAACACCAGAACAAAGACCAAAGGTTCCCAAGATTGTGTCACCAATAACAAACATGCATTAAGTTTGTTCCTGAATAAATATAATTGGATGAAAAAAATTTTTAGAAAGCCTATTTGCATGCACATACAGTCCTACCTCATTTGTATCCCCCCTATTACTATTGTATCCCAATCTCAGCTATATCCTAATCCCAGCTTTTCAGCTGGATGGATTTCCCCTATTGTATATCAGTATAAATCTACCTCATTTGTATCCCACTCAGATATATCCCTATCCCCAAAATTTGGTTTCCCATGCCCTATAACAATCTATTATGATCATACCTCATTTATTATTATATCCCCCTTTGTATTACACAAAATATCATGCCATTTCTAATTTACCACATTTCACATTACCAATTGAAAATCATGCCACTTTTAACAAATTCAAGTTACAAATCAAGTGCAAATCAGGCCACATAAATCAGGCCCATAAATCAGGCCACATAAATCAGGCCACATAAATCAGGCCACATAAATCAGGCCACATAAATCAGGCCACATAAAT
>CAJVPI010001601.1:0-11190 GCA_910592345.1 Paraglomus brasilianum
TGATCAGAATTTTCGTGCTTATTCGGATTTAGGGTGATCATGTGAAAAATTCACAAACTTTTTGGTATCCACTGTACATATTGCTGTGCATTATGTATCTCTTCAACCACATTTCTATATAGAAATAACAAAACTATATGTCAAGTTCACTAATCAGGTTTCAAGGAAATTGGACAGTTTTTCTTTGACTCATGCTTATGTCATTGTTGAAATATCTGCTGTACTAAAGAAGATTTTTGCAAAGCGATGCGATGTATTCAAGACTAGTTTGCACAGAATCTTTATTGGCAAATATTATCGTGCACAAGTGTAGACTCGAAACCAGTGTACATTTCTAGCATAGGTTGAATAGAATCAATTATGTGGTTGGCGTGCGTGAAAGATATTTTAATAGCTGTACTTTGCAACACAGTAAATCAGGGGTCGCCCCTACCTCGAAAACTTCGTGTTGTTAGTGCGTGCGGAATTCAAAATGTGGGGCTGGTTTAACGGGACGGGTGTAGCTGAATATATCTGGCGCACCATAAATATAAACTCGGACGATCTTCACCATATTTAAGTTTACCATTCCGGATTTTTTTCATCATTATGTTATTGCGATTGTTATATTAGTGGGACGATTGTACTAAATTAGTTGACCTTGTACTTTTGGTGTAAATTTATTAATATTAAGAAATCAATGACCAGCCAATCAAATTTCCGACAAAAATGGGAAGGCGGGCTGTGAGTAATTACACGACATTTCAATGTGTTACATATCTGATATCATTACTGATAAGCGATATAAAGTCTCGATGTCATTTACTGAAAGGTTTGCGTTTCTTTATTAATAACACCTACTGGGCCCCGCTATTTATTACATCTACCAACAATGTTTCAGGATTCGTACAAAGGATGGATTGATAAGAGCATTCGAGGAGGTTACATCCATTGCTGCATAGAAACTGATATCGAATTAGACCCTCTACAAATTGGCCATGGATCGATCATATGGAGTAGTTTATAAAGCAATGATAAAAGAGGAAAGTCGTTTTGGGAAACATCGTCAAGATGTTCTTGGGTAAGAAACATACATCTCTGCCATTACTGTTGCGGTGAAGACATTGAAAACAGACAGTAATTGTGAAGAAGATTGGCGTCGGCATTTCGTCAAGGAGGTTGATATTAATTACTAGCTGTTATGCTGTCGCATTCAATTTATGCATGAACTGATTTTTGATACAAACGTTGTATGTTAGCTAAAACACCACAAGCTTGTGAACAATCATCCCAACATTATTCGATTTGTCGGTCTATATAACGTATGTTTCAAACGGCCATTTGTATTTGTCATGTTATAGTGCTGTTTGAGTATTTACACATGTTTGCTTTATCTAGTCTTCTTGTAATATTCTTATTCAATCGCAAGATAACCGACTTCAGTTTATCAAGCAAATAATGGCAACATCAAACGGTGCTGGCACACCCGCTTTCAAGGATCCCATGTCGTTTCTGGTCAATACAAGTCATATAAATACCGAAAGAAATCCGATATCTTTAGCCTCGAAGTAATACTTTGGGAAATTTCTAGCAGAAAAATTTCGTGCGAAGGTCATATTGAGAATGTTGAAATTGCCTTGTATAAAAGCAATAGCTTTTTCCTGGAACGGCTGAGGAATACGTTAAACTGTATTGGATGATAACCCTGATAAGCGGCCCTTGTGTGAGAATGTTTATGAGAGATTAAAGTATTGTGATACACTATACGATTTCAATACAGTAAATCAGACAATGCATGGAGGAGCTGCCTATTCAAATATAAAACAATACACTAATTCCTCAAATGATGCTATCCATTGAGGAAAAGTGGGGCTGTATATTTAGATCTTAAAGCAGTATAATGATACCTTAAATGATTTGAACAAATCGTTGGAGATGCATATGTATTGAGAAATAGAGAAGCTGTCTATCTAAGAACTAAAACTGTATGACAATGCATTAAATTATTTCAACAAATCATTGGAGATTGAACTAAATAATGCATTGAGAAACAGAGGAATTGTCTATCTAAATCTAAACAGCATGACAATGCATTAATAATTTCAACAAATTGCTGGAGATTGAACCAAATGATGCATAATATGCATTGAGAAATAGAGGAGCTATATATAGCAATCTTGATATAAAGCAGTTTGACAATGCATTAAAGGATTTCAACAAGCAAGTTGAACTTGAAATTAACACAAATTAATGAGAACAATTGTTAGTGAATCATGGCAGCTCATACAGTGGATGGTGAAATGTAACACTGACAACACTCAAAAGTTATATAAACACCACTTCTCCCCTCATCTTCATCAAAAGATAAACTTGAGCAAGCAACTCAGCAAGCAACAGTTATCTCAGCAATTGATAAAACACCAATCTTAACAACCCCACTTAAACCAAATTAAACCACTAACAAAGAATGCAAATCAATGGCAAACAAACAATTCCAACTCACTTCTTGAGCAGCAGATTGGCAACTTGAAGCAACCAACCAGATATACACTGCAATCAGAAAAACCAGAGAAGAAACAGTTAAATTCTGGAGACCTCATCGAATATATCAGGCCATACTGGCCAAAAAGAATTACCTATCAGGAGTACCAATATTAATATCTCTTGGTCGAAGATTGGCAATATGAGTTCAACTCAACTACCAATTTCATCCAGATTAGAAAGAAAGGGCAAAGAGCCATTGCCCTCTGGATCCCCTATAATGAAATCAAGGGCTGGGGAACACTCCAGGAAGGGCAGGAATATATCTACCCCCCCTCTCCCCTGAGCCACAATCCATAATCAAAAAGTCATCCAAGGCTTTGACAAATACCAACAATACCAGCACACCAGAGATGGGAGGCTTAACACCATTAATGGCAAAAACACTGAAGAGGAAGGGACAAATTGCTGGCAAGTGATTACTGAGCATCCAACACACCACTGATGCAACCCATGTGACATAAGAAGTTGTTACACCCTCTACAGTGATACAGAACCTGAGTGGCAAGGGGGCAACGAAGTCCCTGAAACTGACAGTGACAGCAGTTACATCACTGATTGTCAAACTGAGACAAAAACAACAGTCTCAATTACCTCCCTCCTTGAAGACTACTATAAACCAGGAACACCACAGGGGAAGACAAAAAAAGCCTCCAAACTGAAGAGGTCAAGAAGAGGGCCTCCAACCCTACCCAAATACCACCAATGAGCCAAAACAACAATGTAACACCAAAAGTCACCATATGAAAGGCTTGGAGAGTACATCTATGATGATGAAGATGGATGGATTTTTAGGACCTATGACCAAAGGCATGGAGGAACTGAAATCCCTGAAGAGGAAGTCTTCTGGGCCTCTCCAGAAGAAAGAAAAGAAGAGGCTGAAAAATATAAAAAGAGATATCAGTATGAAGCTGAGTGGTATGAAGAACAAAATAGAAGATTCCAGGGGTATAGTCCCTTCGAAAACGGGGAGCCCGATTACTACCTCCATGCCTTGACAATTCCTGAAATACTCCCCCAAATACTGCCCCAACTCCCCAAGCTATAACTATAATGGACCCTCCGGTTATCAAATCGCCGGAAACTATGTCCCTAACGATGTTAGACTCTTTAACAAACGAGAGCTTACATCAGACCATGGTGGACGTATTGAGGATGAGGTGGACTTCGATTCTTGGTTAGATGAGAATTTTCTGGCATTGGACATGCTGAGAAACAAGTGAATCATCTACAGTCGAGAGAGCAGCGGAAAAAGAAAATAACAGAATGGCCATGGAAGTGGAAAAGCCACCAATGGTTGCAGAGACTGTTACGCCAGTCGTAACAATGGAAAATAGTATGGTAGAGGAAGGAGAGATTTTAGAAAATAATAATATAGAAGTCGAATTAATTCCCGAGGAGGAATTTAATAATTTTTTAACTAGAGTCAATGAAGCGAAAAATATCGCTGAGACATTACATATTTATCTTAAAACATACGATATAGGATTTGTATATCTTATTACTAATTCTTCCTATATTAGAGGACTTGGAGAGTAGTCTAGCGCTAGGGGATGAGAGTGCGAAAAAAGAATTGCTGGCACAGTATGAAATACTGATGGATAGAGTCCGGCAGATAAAAGGATTAGGAGAGAGAGAAATTTTTTAGAACCATTTCTCTAAAAAAGGGAAACGGCAGTGATTTATGCGGTACTGAGGTAGAGTGATTATCAACATCGACTGCGGTACCGAAATCTAAGTCCGAAACATTTAATTTATCTTTATATTTTTATTGGATATTAATTAGCTGCGGAGTGTAGAAATTGGTTCAAACATGTATAAAAGGGCACCGAGGACAACCAAGTCTCAACATGCTTTTTGCATCTGGTCTTGAAGACCTGGAAATAATAAATATTTCTAAACTCTTGTTCTTATAAATAAACCAATATTCGATAATTGAAATCCAACCATTCCCTTAACGAAATAAACATGATCGACCTTGCATATTGTCCTGAAATCGACGATAATCAACCTCTCGGTATATAAATTTAATGCATAACGAAACCCTGTTAGACTTTGTCATAAAACTTGGTTAGCTTATTGCAAGCAATGAAAACAGTTCGAATGAAAGGATAAATAAATGCAATATCGTTCTTAAGTCTCCTGGAGCGATTATCGTGAAGAAGGAGCTTAATGTTTATAAACGTAGCAATATGGAAACTGGTTTACTATAAGACTATCTACGATAATGAAAGCTATAATGAATAAAGCTTTACAACGGACGTATTAGTTTGATGGAACAATACTTGTTCGTTGAGAAAGATTATGTTTAAGAATAAAGTAAAAGTTACGGTGTACCGTTACACCTCAGATCTCAGACCTCAGATCTTGCCCATTCCTAACTACTGGTCAGGCAAAATACTAGCTTGATCAAAAAGGAAACTCTGACTGAATCAAACCGCCAATCAACTCAATCATCAACCTATCCAAATTAAAAATAATGCAATACTATGTTTAAGCAATAAGAAAAAAACCCCTAACATAGCATCATCTAAAATTAAATTTGCCTCAGATGAATAATAATTCACTTAATTTATCCAACAAATAAATTTACAGTACCATTTTTTACTGCATCTCAATCTATATACTAATCTAAGGGGTGTAGCTTCTTAAATATAAATTTTAGTTGTCATAAAGTTACTGCCAACGTAGTTCATGTGTCTTACTTTAATATCGATGCTACTTTGTCGTGTCAAGATATCAATAAATAAATATATGACCAAAAAGTAACGATGATCCACACTGTATACCAATTGATATGTGGAATTAAAATTGTCACTATATATAGTTCCTATCTGAAAATTTTATTCATTACATTACCCTCGTGTTTCCTTTCGAACCTTCCTTTTATTATTATTTCGTTAACAGAATACACATGATAGTTATATATGAATGTACTTTCAAGGCAACACGAATAGTATGCGTTAGCGCGCATTCAATAAATAATAAATTTATGCTTACGAAAAATTGAATTATTTTACATGCTTGACTCTTTATTGCAATAATGAGCAATCTGTCGAAACCTTAATAATACTTCGCTTTCGAATTGTATAACTTACATACAGAGATGAACGGCACTAGATTTCCCTTATTTGTCAATTGATCCTATTTTTTCTTAACTTCGCCCAGCCCAGATAAATGCTACCTGATTTACATGGCCTTATTAATTCAGTTATGTAAATGGTCAGGAGGGCCATCCCCACTGATTTCAAATGATAAAGGACATTTCCTTAATAAAATGAATCGGTTAATTTCACTCTGCCCACCCCCTCGGTAAATCTCTTATATGATAAATTTAGATATGTGGGCTCATTCTATCTGACCAGCTGATTATATATTAGTAATTATTTGATTCATCGTAAGGGAAGAGTTCCGCCAACAGAATTCTTTAACCAGATTAGGATAATACAATCATTTGCATCGAACAATTGGCTCAAACAATAATAACGTCACACAAATGTCGATTTGCATTGTAATTGAAGATTCAGCCGGAAGATTGAACGATTAATTAGCACAACCGGAATAAAAGCAATATAAACTGGGGTAAGGGCATTAAGAGATACTTTAATAAATTAGTAACAGATGTTGAACAATATCGGAGGAAGAGAACAACACCACTCACTTGGTGAAGTCACAGTGATAGAACTAGATATTATTACTCATTCTATATTGTATGCATATCGCATTGATGTATATGTTATTACCATATTGCAAACATCACATTAACGCAACCCACATAGCAGTAGTCATGTTACTCGGGATCAACTATGCAAGCAGTTCATATTACATTGCCACGTGATAAATACGAAATTAATGAATGATATTCCGCCACGCCAGAGACAACTTTACAAGTCTAGCGTACATAACTGTAACAAGACGCTTAAAAAGTTTATAGGATATTTGTAATGAGCAGATTACGCCTAAATATTATACTCCTCACCAGTCATTTTCGTAATTTTCCAACATATCTTCGTCAATGTTATAAATCCAGTCTCTAACGTTCTATGTTACGTACATACTCGGATAGAATGATGATGATGATGATGATAAATGGCAATAAGTTTTTCCCTTGCTGCGAATTTGTTTAGTGATACGAAAACGCCATGCAGCGCGCGGCTATGGTAATATAAGAACATGCATGATAGAATGTGCTACATAAACACTACGGAGTTGTCAATGTATTAATTACCAAAGTATCCCCACCCCTTAAAAAGAGTAAAATATAAAATACCCGGGGTACTTTTAGTCAGCGGTCTAGCTGTCTCATCGAAACTTTGTATAACAAATGAATAACGCTGCTGATTTGTCCTCAGGTCTTTCAGTTGCCTACGAGAAACTGTATGAGAGTGGCAAATATACAGATATTTCAATCCAAGTTGGAAGAGAGCCAAATAGCAAGATATTTCTCGCTCATATACTGGTATTATGTGCGAGAAGCCCATTTTTTGGGAATAGATTATATGAAAGTACGAAATCATCTGAAGCTCAAAAAACAAAAATGGCGTTTGAAGATGTGGCACCAGATGCTTTCGAAATATTACTTAGGTAAAATATCATATATACAATAAGTTATATGGTTCGATTGATGTCAATACAATGCTCACGATAATAAATTAACATTTTGTAGGTTTATTTATAACGGGAAAATTTCCTACGATTTATGCGAAAACGTAGGTTGGATTGGCTTGTTAGATGGAGCTAGCATGTTTGAACTATTTGATCTCCTCGCTGCAGTTGAAAGTTATCTGATTTATAAACGAAGTAAATGGATTCGACAGAATATTATTGCCGTTCATAAGTATGCTACATCTAACGCCTCTCTAAAAAAGCTTTTGGGCTATTGTGATAAAATTATGGTTTCCCAACCAGGCACTGTCTTTAAATCAAATGATCTTGGTACCTTACCAAAGGAGACTCTGATCACTCTACTCAAGAATGATAACCTTAGCATGGATGAAGATGATATTTGGATGTCAGTCATACAATGGGGTATTAAACAAGTGCCTGAACTAGATCTTGGAAGTGATCCAAGTGATTGGTCATCTAATGACAGTAACACAGTCAAAGATATCATAGCAGATTGTATACCTCATATAAGATTTGTCAGTATCACCCCTATCAAAGTTGTTCTGTATGACGAGTTATTACCAAAAGTGTTACGTCGTGATATACTGAATTCTCATTTGGACGAAAATTATGAACCAATCACTTGCATGTTATCACCAAGGACAGGATCAGGGTATCACCTTGATTGGTTGTTTGCAGATCCACCGTCACTACATAAATCATGGATATGTAAATTAAAAATTCACTCACAAACTAAATAAAATTTTCCATGACATGGCGTTGTGCATTTCTATAACCACATCGGCCATTATTACATGCGCCTTTACAATTACATATTACAGTATTTGACTAATTGATGTAGTTCTAACAAGCCTTGGCCTCTTGCTGCCTCTCTTACACTTATTATTTGTTGGGTATTTCAGCTAATTCTACTAAATTTAATTCATTGATACCATAATAATAAGTGACATTCAGAAATCCTCCAGTCGATATTTTCCATTTGATTTTTCGATTATCCTTTCAAGTCAAGAAGTAATGATCGATCGACAACTGTACTGATGATATGTGGAATTAAGATTGTCACACTATAGTTCCTATCTGAAAAATTTATTTATTACATTACCCTTAGAAAGGAGTTGCTCTCGTATTTCCTTTCGAACCTTCTCCTTATTATTATTCCGTTCAGCTATTTCTCTCAACCTTGTATGCTGAGTTAACGGAATACTACATGATTCATAAATATAATATAAGTGTTTGTAAACAAGGAGTCATATATGAATGTACTTTCAAGGCAATGGCAACACGAATAGTATGGGTTTCGAATTGCATAACTTGCATGCAGAGATGAACCCTTATTTGTCAAGAACAATAGACAGTATAAGGGAGGAACTTGAATTGAATACTGCAAAGATTCCTTCCCATATTTCGTTGAATCCTACTTTTTTTAACAGACAAAGACTTCACACCCAGCCGATTTACATGGCCTTATTAATTCAGTTATGTAAATGGCATGCATGTCAAGACGGTAGTCGATTAGCCATCCACTGATCCCGAATGATAAAGGACATTTCCTTAATAAAAATGAATCGGCAATGCAATATACATTTTGTAAATAAAACTTTAATTTAGATTTGTGGGCGTTCATGATCAGCTGATTAATCATTTGATTCATCGTAAGGGAAAAGTTCCGCCAACAAAATTCTTTAACCAGATTAGGATAATACATTATTTACATCGAACAATTGGCTCAAACAATAATAACATCACACAAATGTCGATTGACGTTGTAATTGAAGATGCAGCCCAGCCGAAGAAGATACTTCATTTGAAAGAATTAATTAGCACAACCAGAAAGGTTGGGAGCAAAAGTCAAAAGGCAATATAAACTGGGGTAAGGCATGAAGAGATACTTTGATAAATTAGTAACGGATGTTGAACAATATCGGAGGAAGAGAATACTTGGAGATGAATGATATTATTACTCGTTTCGTATTGTATGCACTACATTACATATTGTATACCGCATTGATGTTGCCAAACATAAAATCTATTAAATACGATTCACATTAACGCCACATAGCAGTCATGTGCCCGTAAAATTTTGTTCGTGTTACTCAGGATCAATACCCTGCAGCAGTTTAATTGCAAAAGACAATCATATTACGTTGTCACGTGATAAATATGAATGATATTCCGCCAGAGACAAATTTTACAAGTCTAGCGTATATACGCTTTCGCTGCCAAGAAGTTTATTTGTAGAATGAGCAGATTACGCCTGAATATTATACTCCTCACCAGTCGTTTTCGTAAATTATAAGGAGATGCTTCCATTAGTTGATCATTTTTGTTTATCCAGTCTCTAACTTTCTTTGGTTCTATATTGAATCTGCTCGGATAGAATGATGACGATAATAATAATAAATGGCAATCAGTTTTTCCCTTGCCGACCATTCCCGCGAATTTGTTTAGTGATACGAAAACGTCATGCAGCGCGCGAACTATGGTATTATAAGAACACGAATCCGTTATACATAGAATGTGTGTTACATAAACACTATAGAGTTGTCAATGTATTAATTACCAAAGCATCCCCACCCCTTAAAAAGAGTGAAATATAAAAAACCCAGAGTAACTTTAGTCAGCGGTCTACGGTAATTGTCTCATCGAAACGTACAAAAAAATGGAAAATGTTGCTGATTTGTCCTCAGGTCTTTCAGTTGCCTACGAGAAACTGTATGAGAGCGGCAAATATGCAGATATTTCAATCTATGTTGGAAGAGAGCCAAATTACAAGATATTTCTCGCTCATACGCTGGTATTATGTACGAGAAGCCCATTTTTTGGTAATAGGTTAGACGGAAATGCGGAAACGTCTGAAACTCAAAAAACAAAAATGGCGTTTGAAGATGTGGCACCAGATGCTTTCGAAATATTACTTAGGTAAAATATCATATATACAATAAGTTATATGTTCGATAGATGTCAATACAATGCTCACGATAATAAGTTAACATTCCATAGGTTTATGTATAACGGGAAAATTTCCTACGATTCATGCGAAAACGTAGGTTGGATTAGCCTATTAGATGGAGCTAGCATGTTTGAACTGCTTGATCTCCTCGCTGCAGTTGAAAATCATCTGATTGATAAACGAAGTGAATGGATTCGACAGAATATTATTGCCGTTCACAAGTATGCTAAATCTAACACCTCTCTAAAAAAGCTTTTGGACTGCTGTAATAAAATTATGGTTTCCCAACCAGGCACTGTCTTTAAATCAAATGATCTTGGTACCTTACCAAAAGAGACTCTGATCAATCTACTCAAGAATGATGATCTTATTATGAATGAAGATGATATTTGGATGTCAGTCATACAATGGGGTATTAAACAAGTGCCTGAACTAGATCTTGGAAGTGATCCAAATGATTGGTCATCTAATGACAGTAGCACAGTCAAAAATATCATAGCAGATTGTATACCTCATATAAGATTTGTCAGTATCACTCCTACCAAAGTTGTTATGTATGATGATTTATTACCAAAAAAGTTACGCAATGATATACTGAATTCTCGTTTGGTCAAAAATTATAAACCAATCACTTGCATGTTATCACCAAGGACAGGACCAGTTGATTCACTTATTATTGACAAAAATCAAGTTAAATGGATCCTATCAAAGATTGCGGAATCAACAAGACGACTCCAAGCGAATCAAAATACTTATATAAAACCAGACCCTGTTAATAAACTCACTCTGCTTTTTAGACAAAGTAGGGATGGTAATACACTTGCAAAATTTAGAGAATTATGTTATAATAAAGGACCCACAATTGCTGTTGGGAAAGTTGTGGATTCTGATGAAATACTTGGTGGATATAACCCATTGCCATGGAATGGTAACAAAAAATGGATTAAAACTGAAGAAAGTTTTATATTTGCGTTAGATAAAAACATAGATAAGAGTATAATAAGTTTTGTTAGTGACTAAAGAGTCAGTGATGGCGAAAAAAAAGGGCAGTCACATGATTTTTGAGTGATACGCCTTCTTCATGATTGGGTAAC
>CAJVPI010001602.1:0-11179 GCA_910592345.1 Paraglomus brasilianum
CAAATTTTGTTGGAGACATCCGCTCGAGCTGAAATTTTACGTGTGATCAGGCATTGTCATAAATCTTTTTCCTGGAAGGAGTTATTATTATGTACGTTTAGATGATACAACCGGTAGGATACTTTTGCACGTTACTGTATATAGACATAATCCTATATTACTCCTGTTATGATTTATATTTACCACATTCTGGTTTAATAAAGTGAACTTTAAATTTAACAAGTCTGTAAATTATGAATGCACCATTATTACCTTTCAAAACGTCATCAGTCACTGGTCAATTTTACAGCCACATCATAATCGCCTCCCATTTATAAAATGTTCACGTTGTCTGGTTTTGTTGCAGTCTGCCCCATTTAACTGTTTTACTCTCCAAGGCCAATAATCTCCCTCTTTATTTTTAAACTTGCATTAAGCGTCGAACTTGTAGTTCAGACTAAGAGCACTTAACTCACTCGTCCTATCTACCAACAAAAGTACTTTTCAGCTATGATATCAATTATTTTTCTAATTCAGGCTCATTAGGAAATACCCGCCAGCAACACAATATAAAGTTTTACTTGAAAACACGTGACATCTTGACAATGTTAAGCCGTGCTTCGAAGGCATAATAATAAATTACAAATCACACATATATAAATAAATGTATCAGTGCCAGCTTTATTGTTATAGAAATCTATTGTTTCTGCTTTAGCATCTACTAAAGGACGAAAGTTCCAAGAAATAGGTTGTTCTGAATTGGATCGGAATAAGTTGCATGTTAATACATAGGCACTCTCGATAAGTCGGACTCGTCGGGGGCGGAGATTTTATCCGACTTATCGAGAGATCCGACTTATCGAATTTCATAATTTTTAAATAAAAAATCCCCCCCCTTTTTATTTAATAAGCAATAATAATAATGCATTTCGCTTTCTTCCAATTTGATGTTTTATTCTCGAGATTACTGTCCGCTTTTATATCAAATATATTTTGATGCTATCCAAAACAACTGTATTGCTTATGGTTTCTTCTCCCACATCTCTTCTTGTCTGCAGCAAAATGACGAAAAAATTATTGGATAATTGATTATATTGTATTTACTAAAACGGTAAAGATTATCTCTCAAAAATCATGTGGTCAGACTTATCGAGAGTCGTTTGAATAAGCCGATTGTCCGACTTACAGGTTTATCGCGATTTTATATGTGTATCGAATAGTCGAAATCAAGGGGCGAAAAAATTTTGTCCGAGTTAAGCCAAATCCGGCTTATCGAGCGAGTGTCCGACTTATCGAGAGTGCCTATTACTATATGAAACATGCACAAGTATAACAACCAAACGCCGGATCACTCCGAAATGTTCTTTGAACAACGTTCCATACCATAATAAGCATCACGACCTATCGCAAACTTGGTAAAGTAATGCCGCTTAATGACGTATTCTGTATACGATGTACAAAATAAGCACACAGGCGAGCAATGGCATGGGAGTATGATAATCAAAAAAAGGCGACTCGAAAGTTCGAAACGACTAACAATATGGAACGGGCTTGTCCGAAACAATACGTTCCGAAATTGTCCGACATTCGTCATCAGTTAAATTCCATGCTATACTAATACTAATAGGGTAACGATGATGACAAATACACCTCGGGAAAATAGATAAATAGTGAGGGGCAGGGGCATAGAAACACTAGCGAAAAGTAAACTTGTAAAAATTAAACAATGTCTATTGCAGCACGAGAGTTTGTTGAGGTATGAGGACTGGTGTCTACGATGGATTTCGGTTGCTCGTTATGTGATGTTGTATTAGGACATACTTTACCATTTCACCTTAGTTTCTCGAAATAGTTAATATACCAACTTTTCCTCTTTCAATCTTAAAAAGAGAAAAATTGCAGAGAACGCCGTAATCTTGTTTGTCAAGAATTGGTGTCCATATTGCAAGAAGGCCGAGGCAACGATCAAGAATCTTGTGGATCAATACGAAAAAATTGATTTAGTGAAGATGGCTGAAGGAGAGCGTGAGTGATTTGTGATTTGTGTAATACACGACGAGTAATGCCGCGATTTGCTCACGCATGAGCTTTTTCTTTAGCTGCTGGATCCGATATTCAAGAATATTTGTATACAAAGACACAACAATCCACTGTTCCTAATATTTTTATTAGACAACAGCATATTGGAGGTAACTATTGAAACGACTGGGATTAACTCCTTATTCCTAATTGATCTTATTATGACATGCTGACTCGTCTTCTCTGTGACTAATGCTTAAACCTTTTAGGTAACGACAGGCTTCAAGAGCTCGTAGCCAATAAATCTATTCGGCAATACCTCGAAAAACTCTAATTCTTATGTTAGAAGAATTCAAAAAGAATATGTATTAATTTAATCTTGTTAGGTGAAATTGAATAAACAAGCTGTAATAGGGACACATAAGAACCGAACACTCAAGGAAAGACATTTTTATATTAAAACTATCGCATCAAGTTTACCAGTTAGAAAAAAAAGGGTGTTAAGCAAGAAATCAGAAGCAAGTAGTCCTTTCAGAAACCATGGAGTTTGATTATCTTTTTGTCAATTCCTTCCGATGCAAGGAAGCCCTGAACTTTGAGACGCTGGTCTCCTTGAAGTTGGATTACTTGACCAAGTTCTTCATCTTGCACGAGCGTGCCATTACAGGCAAACTCCTATATTAAAAAAAAAAAAGTTGGGTGCAAGACGTGAATATTGTTGATAAAGACATACTTCTGATGAACATCCAAGCATAAAGGCGATCCGCTCAGACGCACATCTTTTAGTAAAGCGTAACCCAAACCGACCGTATGTACGCATCCCATATATATATTACTTACTTTCTTGAATGCTTTCAGCAGCCTCCTCTGATCATATTCAGCTGGAATACCTTGTACAGTAGTTAGAGTTTTTCTGCCGTTCCTTTGTTGTATACGAATATCTGTTTAACCAACGTTGCTTTGGGTTAAGAACGACAAGAGATGTTCATGCACTGAAACTACGATACGATATTAGCAGTCGTAAGTGTAGAGCTGGGGGGGAAAGGATACGAATATACCCAGAGGGTTGTCCTTCGTCTTCACCGGTGTCAGCGAAAGGGTCTGAAAATGATCGTAGGAAAAGTCAGTTTGCTTTTTCTTTCAGATGAACGCAGTTCCGTAGTCACAATGTGCTACTTTTTTCTCTCACGCCGCTGGTACTATATTACACGCTAGAGACCCTAACCCCCCTCTTCTCCCTCTCTTTTGTCCTCGCCATATTAGTACTTACCGTAGGTCTTAAGATTTTCGATTGACATAAAACACTAACGTTTCTTAATAAATGCTAAGAAAAAGATATACTGGACAGAGAAAGTTGCGCAAAGAGAAAACTGCTACGGTACGGAAATTCTTTTTAGAAGGGAAAACAGAAAACGTTCACAGGGAAAATATCAAAGGTAAAAAAAAAAAGGGTTGTCAAAAAAAAAAATTTAATATTAAGGTTTTTGTTAATAAACGAAGAAAATTTAGGGGAGGGTGTATTTGTCGGCGGAATAATGCGGCTGTTGTGGTGTATTTGTCATGCAATAGTAAATTGTCGTTTGGCGTAGTCATTGATCCGCATGAATCGATTGGAATGTAAGGGTCTTTTTGTGTAATGAGAAGCCCAATGGGATATACTAATACGGTTTACACCCTCACCCAACGGGACCAAATTTATTTCACATTAATAATGTGAAGTAAACTGAACCAAGGATGTGCACGAATGAGAAACAGTCTCGGAGCGCACATAGATGTCATTGTGCCAAAGCAGAAGTCCTATGACCAACAATTATCAAAGACTTGGAGTGGGGATCAGGAATGTCTAAAACAGTAAAATCAATTATTAAAACATGAAACATTTCTTACAAAGAAGGATGAGGAATAAAGTTTTAACGTACAGTGCATTGTATGCTTGCATTATAAATATAAATATTCATTACTACTTTGGTAATAGCAATAGTGTCTTTAACCGATTGTTTGTTCTCAGTTAATTGTTATTTCACGTTCTGAGAGAATACGTATTCCTTGTCATTGGCCATCAAATATCTTACATCTCAGATTAGCAACCATAATAATAAGGCCTGTCATTGGTTCCTTGTCATTCATAGCTAAATCACTTGTGTGCATTCCAATTTGTGAGACAAATTTTTATGAATCATTCCGGCGTCTGCTTGTTATAAAAGGAACGGTAAATAATAGTAGTATCAACAACGTTAATCATTATTATTACAACATAGAAAACATGACTGGAAATCAAGAATGTAGCGTTATAGAAGGAAGTGGAAGCCCAAAATTAGACGTCACCATAGCTGGCCTACGGGATCAGATCGAAGAGTTGCATGAGATCATAGCAGGTAAACACTTACGGTTGCGAATATAGCGTGTGAGAACTAGCATACAAGTGTAAATTTCTTTAGAAAGCCGTTTTTTGTATGTATGCCATGCAATGCTTGTCAACTTTGTTGTCGAAATTGTGCACTACCAACAAACATTACTGCTTTCTACATTTCTGCTGTCTGCTTAACGTTTTTCCGACTTTTACCATTTATTACTTAAACACTTTTACTGACTCCTGCTAATATTATAGGCATAAATGCCAAGCCCATTTCGCCAAAACCCTTGGCAAAACCACCATCATTATCATTGTTCGTGTCTGAGGACGTGTCCAAACTTCACTACCGCATCGCTCATCTTCTCCGTGCGCTAAATACCAAAGATGAAGAAATCCGGCAACTCAAGTCTCGACTCGAAACACAATCACCCTCATATTCACATTCACATTCGCGTTCACAATCACAGTCACATCCGCACTCAATACCACTACCGCCATCACGACCGCCATCACAACCGCCATCATCACTCGAAGATCATCACACGACAGATTTAAGCCCCGTGGACTGTGAGCAAGACTTGGAATAACCAGGACACTAAGAACTGCAAAATCGCTATAGTAGGATTGGCGAAGTTGGTTAAAAAAATTCTTGTTGATATTTTCAGTCATGAAGAAAATAATTAAATAATATTATAATCGTTACAATTATTTAGTGTTAATTTAATCGTGCTTAATTATTATTATTGGAGGGGAAGTGTTCGATTAGTCTGAGAATTGCTATACGTTTTCAATGACCCAATTTGTCGAACCTGTTGCACAAGTGAAGCGCATTAAGCTGGAAAGGTGATAATAATAACACCTTTCCCATCTCCCCTCTCCAATGCTCAATCGTTATATATTCGATATTAAAGATTTCTTGTCTAATAACCGTGAACTTTTAGTCGGTGATCTATTTATTTGTTTTTGTTATTGGAAATTAATGGTTTATGTCTATATTCGCTCTGCATAACCACCCATGTTTTTTTGATTGTTACAGATGTGACATTTAGATACTAGGATATTAGAAATTAATGTAGAAAGGAAAGTTGATCGGAGAGAGATGTATATCGAGAAAGAATGTGAACAAGACGAAGATGGGGCAAAAGTGTGAAGATGAAGAGAGAAGCATGATAGTATCGGTAGTCAAGAAATGGTATAAACTACATAATATACATCCCCATCAGGTAAATAAAATGAGAGAAAAAGTGAAATAAATAAAGTCCGTGTGGAACATATTTTAGATTCACTAGACTAGTCTTCTCTGGCCACCATTGCTACTGTTGTTTCCGCTGCTACCGCTGTTACCATTGTTACCGTTGCTGCTATTGTTGCTATTTCCCTGGCTTGGTTTGATAACGTAGAGATACACCAAGAGCGCACCAATTGCCAAGATAATGAGTAGGATGAGGAAACAGCACCATTTTTTCTATAAAAAAATTTTTTTGCCAGAGTAAATACGGAAATTAATAAAAGAATTTTTTTGTTGTTGTTGACCAAACTTCGAATAAATTCAACGTATTAACAGCTTACCCTTCTTGCTGACTTGGCATGTTCAAGAGCTTTTCCCACATGCTCCACACCCGAACTGAGGTTTTGTTCAACATCGTTTGCATGTTGTTCAATCTGGTCTATTTGGGTATCCTGTACCTCGACCATTAGCTGCATTTCCTCAAATAGATTTGCCAATTCCTAATGACAGAGAATGGTATGAGTTCAAGCATGAAACAAACAAATTGCAGAGAATTCACGCATACCGCCATATTTTCTGACGTCTTGCAATACGATGTTCACCCCCCCTTTATATGGATGAAATTTCTTACCTCAATAGTCTTTTCAATCTTCTTTATATCATCATGACGCTGTTGTACTTCCTTTAATGCTTCTCGAGCTGCACCCTGTCTTGTTGATTGCATTAACTGTATATTTGAAAACGAAATTTTTTAGTATAGAACTTTGAGGACATGATATAATATCAGTAGTAATGCAAAAACATGGCTACCGATTGAGCGAAGATCTGTGTTCCTTCATCGTTGTCTAATGCGGCGTCAATTTCATCTTGTGTTGCGCCAGGCTTGACTAAAAGTTTGTGAAAGGAAATTTTGTTAGTTTCCAAATATTTAGAATATTAGCAGACAAAAAAATTCGATATTTGGAATGCGCATTCTCATACCAATTTTATACTGTCGTTCTAATCTCTGTCTGTATCTCTGCCGATTTTGGTATTCTATTTGTTGGTAATTTGTTAAAGCTTCCATAAACTTTTTGCGCAAAGCTTCCGTCTGCCAAGTCAGGAAAATGTATTAGTAAGATACTGTAATACAATCCAACCAAAATTGATAGTTGTTTTAATAACAACAGTTTTAAAATGTTTCTTAGTCCTCTTTATAATGCTACGCAGGATTCCCACCATTTTTTCATTGCTTACCTGTGCTCTGCGCACATTAATATCACCAGTATTAGGCGGTAATTTTGCATTCATCCTTTCCAAAGCCTTGATTCGATCCTTCACTTGATTTGCCAGAGTTCTCGTATCAGCTATCATAGCATCGAGCTGTCGCTTAGTTGCTTCATCCTCTGCAATAGTTCCCAATGAGCGAGAATGAAGCTCCGAAATCTGGTCAACGTTGGTTTTCATTTTTTTGATTGCATCTTGAATGGAAGAGATCTGAAAAACAAAAGAGTGTGAGCAAAGATTTCGGTGTATATTGTGATAATCATGCTTATGAATCCTTTTGTTTGGTTACGCGTAAAAAATGCATTTGATAAACTCCCAAGATAATGATGAAATGGCAAATATACACTCATCATTTGCTTGTCGTTTTATTCAATTCCGGTCTGTTTCCTCTCCCAACCCCTTCCCCTATCAATGTTAATATCTTTACCTCCTCAAAGAACGAAGTAACGTCGTTAGAACTTTTTGTCACAGTAGTCATCTCAACATCCTGTTGAGCATACCCTTGGCCTTGATTCGAGTAACCACCATATTGTTGTGAATTATATTGTGGTGGATTGTATTGCGGTGGTGGCGGCTGATTGTATTGGTTGTAGCCACCGGCTGGTTGCTGTTGCCTATTGTCGTACTGATTATTATATTGGCCGCGTTGGTTGTACTGATTATTGGGATTGCCACCATAACCTCTTCCGCCATATTCGCCTTGTGCGCTGGGGAAGAGAGGATAGTAAAAGTTTTAGTATATATAGACAGAATGTGTTATAGTCGGAAGAAGTGATGGATATAATTGTACCAAAGGAGAAAATAGATGACAAGAAAAGGAAGTGAATGACATGAACTATAAAACAAGAACATACCCATATTGATTGTTGTAGCCATTGTCATAGCGACCAGCCCCGCTCTATTAATTATTGTAGAAAAACATTGTCGTTACTGCATCTTTGACTAATGAGGGCTCAATTTGCAATCTTATTCCCTGAATCCTTAATCCCTCTAACTACCCACTCCAACAAAACCTACGTTATAGTCTGTAATGCGGTCTCTGCTCATGGTTCTCGAGTATATTCTGTTTTTATAAGCAAGACCTTATATCTATATATATTATACGATAAATTTATAATTTGTCAAAGCACTACTTTGACAACAAACTTAGGGTATGTCTAAATGATTAATATTAAGTAAAGAATTCTTAAAAGGAGGGGGGGGAAAGGTTGGTTGGGTGGGAGAGAGGGATAGACGCAAAGGGTTTTAGAAAAAGTGTATACCAAATGATTGTTCGTATTGCTACAGTTATTATGCGTTGTACAATAAGGCAGACAAAATAGGAATGTAAGGCATTTAAAACTGCAGGACTCAAGACACAGCCTGGATACAGTGAAGCGGGATTTGACCGTGTTTGGCTATTTTTATTGCCATCAGGTACGAGTTTAGCCTATTGCTGCTAGGCTGGTATATTAATATGTGTACATTGCAAGCGTGAGAGAGTACTGTATCATGTTCTACAGGATTGATCATCAAACTTATACATCCTCTCTCCAACAGTTCATAATAACCAATGGAAAGGCTATTGGTAGTAGACATATTAATGTAGATGCATACTATAAACATGACGGATCGCAAATCAGTTGGAAAACGTGCGGTAAGCAGGTGCACATCAAGTAAAAAAAACTCGGCCGATCGATCAGAATTACGCTACACGTGATGATTGTACTGTCGTTGCTATTCAGAAGGCGTTGAATGGGATGGGAAAGCCGCATTCATAAAGAGGTCAATAGGAGAACTGTTCCGTAATAATGAATATTGAATTTGAAGCTAAATGGAGTGTGCTGCGACAAGGTGAAACCAGGAACTCATCGAATCAATCCCGAACGACTACCCGCCAAGAAACTTCCAATACCTTGACGGGCTGCGACACTTTATTATCCGAAGAAGGGAAGACGGATTTTTGTTTTTGATCGTATAACAAAGGAATTGAAATATAGTATCTTGTAAGCCAACCAATTCGAATTTGAAAAGAATTTGGGATCTCACGCATATACTGAATAAAATAATCTCAAGTCATGATCTATCTATACATGCCGTCATGCCTCAGGTCAATAACATAAATAGTTTTAGTAAATGAAAATTGTCTCGATTTCGACTGCCTTCCATATCTTGTCTATAGCGCTTCCCTTCCGACGTTGTCGCTATAAAAAAAGCCTTTCTAGTTTTAATCATAGGTAATGAAATGGTGCAGCAGACCATGAATCATCAATACTTCAACGCTCGATTCATCCAGTTGACGGTGGAATCGACAACACTCCAGAAAAAAGTCAAGTCTAATGCATATACACGAGAAAAGGGTTTCTGAAAGGGTTGATCAACGACCGATATGGGTCTAACTAAAAAGTTAATCCATGGATTACCTGTGCCTTAAAATAACAAACATCAGTTGTATAATTAAATTTCTCACACCAGCTACTGTATTTTGAGTTCACTTGTCTGCATTTGTTGTAGTACGTCCCAAATAATAACGTCATCCTACTAAGCAACAGACTGCCAAGCATAGTTTAAGAATATAGGACTAAGTGAATTGATAGATGCACTAACCATATATTAATATGTCATTTATAATGTAATCGTAATAAGACAATTAAGACCAAAAGTAAATTGTATCTTGGCGGTAGGTTGGCATACGCCCCATGGCAATAATGTTTGCAAAGAGAAACTTCTCCAACTTCGATTTTTAGATTTTATGTTGGGATAAGTGTCTTTAAAACGGGTCCATATTATTTCATCTCACCGACAGTACATTTCACCGACAATTAACTACCAAAAAAGGATAACTTCGAAATAATGTTGGTGAAGATTTGTCGGTGAAATGATTGTCGGTGAAATAATTGTCGACGAAATGATTGCCTCCCCTTTAAAACATATTTGTAAGAAACCACACTACTATACTAATAGCCATACCTATTAATATCTTCTTATGCTGAGATAAACCGATTCCAGCGAAGTGTAAAGTATACAGACTCCTCTACTTTCTACGCTTTTGTCTGCGCATTTTGGTTTTAATTTAAAGTGTGGCTATGTTCATTATTTGCGCATTGATATTCGATGACATGCATACGTCTTTTTATCAAAAGAATTTTTCTGGTACTCGCAACAAAACCGCGTGAACTCACTTGCAGTTGAGCGTTGTTTGACAGGTTCGGCGTTCTGACTGTAAAGCCCGATGAGATTCATCAGAAACAGCGACACACACGCTTTTGCCGACAATATGTTATTTTAAAACCCTCACTGATGGTCTTTTTCACAGTCTTAATATTGACATATTGTTACTATTTGCAGCCTTACGCTGGATTTAATTCTGTCAAATTTTCACAGGCTGGTTGGTGGCCAAGAGGGCTTTCATCTGAGTTATTTTGCTTGAGATTTTTGAGCAATCCTGTTATATGCTGTAATATTAAATATTATATGGGGCATGCTGCAACAAAACCGGACAAAGTACATTCCTAATGGCACACTGAGCATGGTATTCGATGGAATAAAGAAATTGAATAAAGGTGAAAAGCATTTGAAGATAACTTGTGATAATGCTGGTGGTCAGAATAAAAATAATGCCACTATTTGATTTTACCTGTATTTAGTAATTTGCGATTACTATGAAAGTATCGAATTAAATTTTATGATACCTGGACATACTAAATTCAGATGTGATGGTAGTTTTGGATTGATTAAGAAACTATATCGCAAAACGACCGTAGACTGTGTAAATCATATTGTTGAGGTTGTGAAAAAAATCAAGTACAGCAGGATTAAATAAGGCTCAGTGTTATGGCAACGGAAAAGGCTTTCAATATTTAGATCTTAACTCTGTGTTGGGGATTTTTTTTAAAAAACTAAATGGTCTACAAAAATATCAACATTTTCTATTTGAAGCAGCCAAACCTGGGGTTGTCAAAGCTCAGCTGGTCGCTAATGGTTCATATACTGAATTTAATTCGTTAAAAACTAGAAAGGCAAGTGTTTCTCAAATTACCAAAGAAATTAAATCTTTTTCTATTTTAGTTCTAACTCCGCCCCCTTTGGATTACAAAAGACAAGAATATCTTTATCATAATATTCGCCCATTTGTTAGAGACGAATTCAAGGATATTACTTGTCCCAAACCAATCTATACTGATAATGAATAAAAATATCTCAGTCAACCGCAAATTTTATTACTTTATTAGTTTTTGTTCGTTTCTATTAAATTCTTTATATTTAATCTTTTAATAGTAAAATAATAATATAGGAATTAAAATCATGACAAACCAAAACAATATTTTAACCGAAGAGGAAATAAAAGAACTAAT